>JASVER010000088.1:3059805-3112099 GCA_030449065.1 Oceanodroma leucorhoa
CTGCCCAGGGAAGTGGTGGAGTCACCAACACTGGAGACATTCAAAAAACGGCGCTTTGGGACATGGTTTAGTGGACATGGGTACTGGGTTGATGGTTGGACTCGATGATCTTAGAGGTCTTTTCCAACCTTAATGATTCTATGATTCTATGATTCTATGATTCTATATTTACCAAATAAGCTAGAAAACTGCGACACCCCCCCCCCCGACATTGTATTAATGCACCATATTCAGTTCTTAAATTAAACTATATATTTATATGAATACTTTAGGTTGCTCTGATCTTCAAGGCCTTTAATTTAGCTGGAAAAATGTATAGTTGAATTTTAAGTATTCTTTGGTTTGCTAGGAGAGATTTTAAAAATCTGTTTTACACACACACACATACACTCTGTGTTTAAAGTGAAGATAAGACAGGAACAAGATGCGAAATGACGGATCCCAGGTACGCTGACTCTTGGTTGCTTTCCAGTCTGCTACATGGTTCTTAGTTATTACTTAAAAAAAAAAAAGTGTTAGATTGAAATGCGACTGTTTTAAGTGATTTATAAACACAGGTGCATAAAATACAGCTTCATAAAAAAGAGGTTCCTTTCTCTCCCCAAGCCTCTTAGCCTATGGGAATGTAATACAAAGTAACCTAACTCTGCTCTTACACTAATTGATTGAAACAAAAGATAAAATAAATCCATGAGTTCTTATTGCTTTATCAATTGGCACCAAGCACTTCAGTTTTAACAATGACAGGTTTTTATTTGTTTGGTAATAGGTAGGCTAGAAATTTGAAACTATATTTTGAATGTTTATATATGTACGTATGTGATTGTATTTAAACATGGCTAATTATTTGCAGAATGGGATTTGTACTTTTATTGAATGCTTTCTACTTGAAACACTCCTTCACCAATACTATAAACCGAATAGCTGAATGCTTTAATGTTACCTGAAGATGAATAAGCTATAACTGTTTCACAGATCAGTGAAAACCCAAAGCTGAAATTCCCTTGCAGTGAGGCATATGTTTATGATTTTTTCCCCTGTACTTTTAAATAATAGCAAAAAAAAAATTTAATCTGAAAAGTAATATTTTATTGGCATCACAACCTTTTCCCCAGGTATCTATCTGAACATGCAATGAATTTTGTGTTACAGTCAAGCTGAGGTAGAAAACCAACATCTGAAAAAATATGAAAGATCATAACGTTATCATTTAGGACACAAAAGTGTTAGGATCATAAATGGCCACTTTGATGCTTGCATACACAAATATACATGTGAGCATCATGAAAGCAAACTATACAGGTACTTGGATATTTTACATTGGAAAAATATAATTCTTAAGGTTTTTAATTTAAGGATCTCAGCTGTGAAATGTCAAAAAAAAGGTTTGCTATACTGTTATTATCCTTTAGCTGCAGGGGATAAAGTATTTAATCACAAGGCAACGTGCAGTTTGCATTGTCTCTTCATTTGGGCCTTTAAAACCACCGTTCCATGTAGATCCTCAGTATTTAGAAAAGTAGAAGCAAAATCTTAGATATAGACATTGAAGGACTTGAGGATTTTCAGAATCCAGATTTTGATCTTAAAATCTATATGTGTCATAATTTCTGTTAGTAGCATAGTACATTGTATGTACAGGACATTAGATGCATACACTTTGGTTTTTTCTCATTCAAGAATCAGTCTTGCAACTGTGCTCCAAAGTTGCTAAGTGTTGCACTCAGAGTGCTATTTTCAGTCCTAAAATAATTTCTGCAAACTGAAAAAAATAATAAAACCGTAGTGGTGATATGGAATCACCCTCCCTCTGTCCTATCACTTTGGAGTCTTAAGATTCAGATATTGTTCCTATCCACATGGACCACTCCTGGGTCCTTTGTCTGAGGGTAACATTTTGTCAGAGTAATCATATGTGCTGCAGGCATTAGGTAGAGCAAGTGGTTTTATCTTGTGTACAACGGACGGGTTATATACCAGAGCTGAATGTAAGATGGATTTAATTAGAAGCCGGGGGGGACTGAAGGCTTGTGACAGGAATAAATCAATGTTTTTGATCATTAGACCTTGTGCAGATTCTGCTGCTGTAATGGAAAACTAGTACATGCTATTTCCTTCAAAGCCCTTGACACGACTGTGATATACTTCTCTGGTGTACTGTTACACAGATTTCTTTGACTTTCGCCATCCCCATTTTGATCTTGGGATCATTACTAAGGTAAGAAAAAAAAGATAATTCTTCTGGTTGCTACAGTAACATGCACTATAACCCCCAGGCATGTGCGAGTTCTTCATCAAATGTTTATGACAACATCTAAATGTAAATCCACAAGGAAGGAAAATGATAGTTGTACTGCACTTAGATTACAAGACCCTCTGTGTGCCATAGAGGTGATGGACCATGTCCTCAGTTGGAGCTAGACTAATTTATTTCAGGTGAAGATGTATTCCAATCATTTTAATTTGCCTCAACATAAACCCATGCTGCTTTTGAATGGCAGTTTCTGCCATTAATGACAGTGATGACATTGTCATTGAGTTCATCTGGGGCTAGGACTGACACTTGTCCATCATTTGCAAAGGGTAGTGTGACACCTTCTTCTGTGGGACATGTGTGATAGGCTGGGGGGAATGAATTATGGCTTATTTTTCTCTCTCTTACAGGTAGCTGTATCCAAATGGAACTGAGCACACGTAAAAAAACTTCCTGTCTTCAATCTCCAATGCCAGCTATGCAAAATCAGCTGCACTTTGAGAGACAAAGCGGTTGTGTGTCTCAAACTCTGGAAGTATAAATATATAGCCGTGTGCTGAAAACAGCATGTGAAGTTCTGTGTCTGTGCCTGTGTGCATTTCTCTGTGAGATGAGCCTGTTCTCCCACCTGGCACAAACAGCAGATAATACAATTATGGAAACAGTTAACTCCTCATTACCCATGGGTGGAATATTTGGTTGTCTCTTATTTAAGCCAAGCTTAAAAGAAATCAAAGCTTTTTTCCTTTCATAAGTACAGCTTTGATTCAAGTGTAATGTTCATATTCTCAAAGGTCCATTTCAATAAATGCACTCTGGTTTTAAAACCCAATTTACACACATTTTGTATTGCTTGTATTCTTTACTGAATTTATCTTCATCCAGAATTTTTGTCGTTAAGTTGAAAGTTGACAGTAGTTTTCTTTTAGTGTAGTTTTGTCCTAGTGTAATGAGGAGTGTGAAAACTTCCAGTCACACTCGTTCAGGCCAGAACAGCTAATACAAATAACGTTTTATTTCTGACAGACACGCCTTTTGTGCTCACGTATATGCCTGGTAGGCTAGATGTGAATGAACAAGAAACTACAGAAACCAGCAAAACAGTAATTCATGAAGGTAGTCAGTGGAAATAGGTTTCCCTTGCTTCTCGGTAGTGTTCACTACATGCTTACTACAGTATTCAGCTATTCTATGGAACAGACTGTTACTGTTTACCCATAAGCAGAGTTTTTCCTGTAGGCTGCACTCTGTCTTGGCTGCCAGTGGGCTTTGGAGTTTGTGTTGGAGGTGAAAGGTCCAGCTACATTCACAGAAAAACACACCCACTACTTACCAATAAATATGATTATGGTTTTATAAATTGCTTAATAGTATCAATCTATCTTCTGGGTTCATGGAGTAAAGAGTATATGAATGTTTTAAAGGAAACAGCTCGTAACTGGCATACAGAATCTTTTCCAGTTCAATGGTGGTGGCTTTTTAATAGAGTTTCAGTTTGACACAGACTTGGAGGAACAGATGAAATTACTCCTTCATAGTGTCTGCAAGACAGAAAAAAGTGAAGATGAAACCAGTGCTAAAAGTGTACATAAATCACTAAGTTACATGCACATAAGTACAGGCAACTATTCCTCAGCTATTAGGAATAACTCTTACTTTGTTTTTATGGAAATATTTATACTGAAGTAGTTAAAGAACATGGGGAATTAATTTTGTCCATAGAGTAATCTCATCTTCTGCATTACAAGAGCTGCTAAAGTACAGCCATTTTCTGCAAATAATTTTTAGTTGAGCTATGATATTTCTTTAGATAAAGATGATATCATTCAGAACCTATCTCTGTCTCTGGAAACAGTTTAGAAACTGCTAGACTTCAGGTATATTAGCACAGTGTTTAAAAATTCATTTATTTTCTCCACTTTTTAATGAGATAATTATATTTGCTTAGTTTTGTTTTTTTTTTTTTTATTTTTATTTCTTCTCTCCAGTTGACTTCTTTAAATTCAGTATCTGGTTACTGTAGGTACCTTCTTTTTTTTTTAGTCTTCGTGAGAATATCCTTTCACTCATCTTCACTTCAATAATATGTTCGCCAAGAAGCAACACAAAAGTTTTTGGCTTTGTGTCAGCTCTCCCAACCACTCACCTACTTTCTGTTGAGATAATGGAAGTGTCCATAATGAGATCATTTAATGTCATTGAGCTGTTTGATGCATTAGAAAACCAGAAACACTTATAAGAATGTGAGATTGAATTGAAATGTAAGGAGACATGAACTTTAAGCACATTTCTTATCCCATAGCTTTTCATTTGGGTTTTCTTACACTTCACAACTCTGACGATGTGGTTTTGGGCTACTATGGAAGACATAATATTGGACTTGCGTAATATTATTAGTATAGTACTTTTAATATTTCTGTGAAATCAAAGAAATTCTGCTAGATATATACAGCCACTCAGAAAATCAATAAGCAAAATTGCTAAAAAGTTTGATTCAGATCTTTTTAATGAACTCTTTAATTCAAAAATATGTAACATTTTACAAATTTAGCCCAGAAGGCTTATTGCAAATTAAAACAAAATATAGCCTAATTTCTATTTATGACAAATCCAAAAAAAAGCTGATATTAAGACCATAGTGAAGTAAACCATCTGATGCTTGATCCTTAAGGCTAATAAAATCTTGAAGAGCAAAGAAGAATGCCGTGGAAGTGAAAGTAAGTCACACATTTAAAATAGAAAGGAAATGTAGCTCAGTAATTAGGAGGCCTCAGATAAACTTTATGTTTTCCTTAAATTACATTTCCATAGCTCCTTTCTTGTCCAACAACAGTTTTATATCATAGTAAATCCTCCGACTTTGATAGTGTGATTCCAGGTTACGGCCTCTCTGTAGTCTTGCACTGAACCATTTGACTATTGATTTAAAGACGTGCTGGAGTGCCTGAATGGAGCCAGTCATTGTGTGGAGGAAGGGGAACAGAGATCTCTCCTCCAGTTATCAGCAGTGCTCTCAAATGAAAGAACGCTAAGCAAGTCTGCTCACAAACTAAGATCATGAGACACACAGTTACTATGGTTCAGCAGGAGTATTTTAATGCATTAAACTGAGGTATCATCCTCGTCAATTGCTTAAGTCCCTATAGTTAATATTAATTCTTCTTAACCTTCTGTTCTTTTTTTTTCTTTTCTTGCATACATATACTTCTTCTGTATGGAAGGGCCCTGAAGTGATGCAAAAAACCCCATACAGATCTGCTGAGAACAGCACAGCAAATGTAGTGAGAATGGAAACATAACTGGTTCTGAAGTGCCGCCCTCCGCTTTATGAACACTGCTCTTCATCTGTCAGCAATGGCTATCAATTGGACTCAGGTAATGCTCTTAACTTTAGCACAGTCAGGCAATTAACTGAAGTTAAAGATGGATAAGAAAGTGGAATGGAACCCTAAAATAGGTTTAGTATCTGCACAGCCAAGACAATCCTAAAAGCCTTGGAAGCAACAAGCCTTCAAACAATTCCACAGCTACCTGTATCTCTAAGGAAATATTCATGGAGTCTTTATGCTGTCTTGTTTTTCCTTCTTTAAATTGGTTGATTCAAATGAAATAATTCAGCTGACACCTTGGTATTTCAAAAGGTCATTTCTGCACCTACTAAATCTATGATGCCATCTCGTTTGACTTTTATACAAGCACCTTTATGTTTTCCCTTCTGCTGCCTGTTGGGAGGATATCTCTGTAAACAACTGAAAAATGTTTCTTCTATTCTTTTCCAATTCCTCCTTTATTTTCTTACTCCATGGAGTTCTTTGAAAACAAAACAAAGTAAAAACTTAAGTCTCCTGGTATGCCAAGATCAGTCACGTCTCATTGCTTTCTCTTTGTTCCTTGTCTGTCTACAATTCATCTTTTGTTTCAGGTCTTATATTTAGATGGGGAGCTCTCTGAGACTGGGGCTGTCTTTTTTTGATTCATGTTCAGTGCCGAGTGTTAAAGTAGTGCAAATAAATAACACTAATGATGTACTGCTAAAGTATATCAGGATACTGTACTGCTGTACTCAGCTAATCTGGCTAGTGAGTTGGGGAATGTAGTCATCATTACCTGTCACTGTGTGTTGCATCTTAGCAGCCATGGAATCTGTGAAGTTTCATATCAATTCACTAGTTTGCAAAGCCTGTTCTGAGTTAAAAAATCTTTAGGTCTTCTTAATGCACTGTGGAGGTAAAAGCAGGTTGTAAACAGCTGTATAAATTGCCCAGAGCTGGTACTTTTTCTTTTTATCAGTGTCAAATTTTCAAAAACAAATTCTTTCTTTTTTTAGGAGAAAAAAAATCTACACTGAAAGAAACTTCTGGAAAAAAAAGTGTTTGGAACTTATTTAACAATGTAATTTTGATCTTTTTCAAAGCAAGTTCTAACATAATTTTGAAATACTCTTTCATTTTAAAATTATGAAATTATAGCAACACCCTTTGAAAGAAATGCAAAGAGATGTAGACAGTACCTGCCAATTTGTTTAATTTTACCACAGTGAATTTTAGGAAAATGATTCAGGTGCTGGTATTTGGTTCTAGCTTGGAAGCTTAAACATAATCTTGTGATGAGGAGGTGATTTCCCACTTGACTTTAGGAATATTAATCTTAAAAGCATAATTCTCAACTTAAACCTTTGTTTTCATTTTGCCTACTACATCAGTGGCTATTTCCATATTATGGTCTCTATTTAACAAAAAAACCCCCAACTAAATACAGAAATATTGTATTTTTTGTTCTGTGATTCTAATGTGATCTACCATTTTTTTACTTCATTAGTTATATTCTTTATACATTGATTCTCAAGATATATAGAGATTTTTGTACCCTTATAGCTTGCTATGTTTCTGTTAATAATATATATAAGCTTTATTAACAGTTTTTAGCATGAATATTCTCCTTACCATTTTAGAAAATATTTTTTCCCGACTATATTCTCATATTTCCCTATTTGTTCGTCAGTATATCAAAAATTATTTTCAGCTGCTGTTAACTAGTATCTGTAGGGTCTTGCAGTCATACCAAATTCTCTGTTGCTTTTAAAGAGTTTTGAGATAGACTTTTACCTGAGAAAAATGCAGATCACCTGGTCTACAAGGATTTTAGAAATAGTGATTGCTTTCCAATGTATTATTTTCCTCATTTTTCATCACTAACCCATTTTACTATATCCATATCTTTTTTTTTCATAACTGCTTGGAGTTATTTTCAGTTTTGGCTTGGTTCCTCTCCCCTCCCTCCCCCCCGAAGAGGAATAGAAGAGAGAATTCATTATTTTAAACATTCTGTATAATTGTCTCCCCTTACTTCATTCATTAATAGACCCATTTTCTTCTTAACACCTCTGTTTACACTGATATCTCCATAAAAGTCTTTCCTATATTAGAAAGAAATAAGACTGCCATAGAAAAGTATCAAATGATGTGGGAGCAATACAGATGAGACAACTGAAATGAACTGTTCAGTGATTACAAGAAGGTTAGCGATCAGTCCCTTACACTATTATTTTTAATCTCTATTGGGCTGAGAACTCAGTGAGAAATGCATATTTGCCAAATTTCAGACCTGCTTTTTTGTGGATAATCTCCAAAATAGAACATCTTTATTCTTTGACATTTAAGTTCTGAACTCTGTTGAATAATAAAAGAAATTTTAAAAGAATTTTAAAAAAGAATTTTAAAAGAAACACTCAAAATAGTACAGTTTATAAAGCCAATCAAGTTTTGATTTCTGTCTGATTACAGCAGTACATCTTCACAGGGTTTCTAAATAGTTTAACAAGAAACATTTAACAGCAAATTTTTACAGTTCACATCATGTCCACTATTCTGCAGTCCCACATTGTCAGTAAATTTCTGGTCTGGTCAGTTAACAAGGCACTTTAAACCATAACTGATCTTATGCTGTAGAATAACACGTAACAGAGAGGGATTTTCAGACAGAGGCTTATTACTACAGAAAATAATTTTTTTGTACAGAATTTAAAATTGTTAGAAGAAAAAAGGGAGATTTTTTTTTTATTATTATTATTTTCTGTCTTGGAAAAGTTATACTTACTAAGCCTCAATCAAACCTAACCTTTCAGATGAAGCAGAGGGCTCTCACACTTCCATGCATGTCAGGTACCAGTCTGAATAGTGAATAGTTTAAAAGGGAAGAAACAATTGAATGTGGATGACTGTCTGGATGGTATTTCTAACGAATCCTGATCAGATGTGTGTTCCCAATTTTTGTGAGTCAGACCTCAGTTTCCTCTGATTTGCTTTTGCTAACCTACCATACAGACACTCCTTGGTCCCAAGCTTAGATGTTTCTCATTCCTCTTCTGTCTCAGTAGAGATACCACTTACTGCCTTGGGTTTACAGTGTCTCCTTGTCAAATTGCCTGCATGTTGCACGGTGCAATGCTGAGCCTAAAATCACCTTGTGAATCTAGCACAAGATTTGCTACTTTTGACTAGAATGAATCCTGAGAGTGCCAGTGGATCTGAGACTCTTGCTTCGTTGTCTGTTGGAAGTCAAATATATTCTGGCAAGAAGAGGCTTTGAGAGCGTTCTTGCAGCTCAGTAGAGGAGCACTTTGCAAACCTTTGAGGACTTTGTCTTATTTGTGAGGTGTCACTGCTTGGCAATGGATGAGCCTTGAAAAGTCTTGTCACACACTTGGGATACTTACTGTTTGGGAGCTCTCCTCAAATCATTCTTAACAGTTGACAAACATTAAAGTAAAGGTGAAAGTGAATTTACTTACTGAAATGCAAACTTTATGAAGTCTATTCCTTTACTTGGAAACATAATAAGAAATGAAATAACACACTTTAATGTAACTTATTCTGGATTATTTTAAAGATAATTTTCGCATTCCAGTCAGACTGAAGGCTTTGAAGCGTCAGTAATTCTTCAGGTGATTTCCACAGATCACACATCTGTGACCCCGTCCTTTAGAAAGGCCAATCCTTAGGCTTTACTTTCCTCAAATAGGATCATAACTTGTAGTAAACGTGCCGACCTTTTTCAACTAAAAATAAATTCACCTATATCCACTTCCTATAAACCCTCCATCCTTATAATTGAGTCAATCAGGGCACCTCTTCTGTGCTAGCAGAATCCTGCCTGACACTGGATTTATCTTCATTAGAAAAGGATTTCCTTGGCTATCTCCTTGGGATCTGACTGCTGGGCAGACTCAACTACACTCAATGTCTAGTTGACTACAAGCAGATCTGATCTCCAATGACAGCAGGAAATGCTACTTGCCCTGAGTGTAAAAAGATCACTTACTACCATAAAAGAAATTCATCCTACTGAATGATTTGAACTTTGTTAATTGCTGACTTAAGTTCATAACATTTATTAAAGTCTACAATGACAAACATATTTTGTACAAACATATAGTGAAGACAATGTACAATACGTATGAGGAAAGTGTAAAGAAACCAAAAATACAGAGTCACTCTAGATTTCAGTCCAGATACTCTTGGCCATTTAAAGGTCAGTTTTGTATCCCAAGCTCATTACCTATTACTCAAGGAGAAGAGTGAGCTGTTTCCAAACAGAATTTCATGAAGTCCTTTAACAGGTATTAAGCTGGACAGAATGGCTCTCTACCTGGCAGGGCCATTTACTAAGTAAAGTTGGTCCTAGTTATCTGTTTCTGCAAAACCCTTGATTCTTCAACAGATAAGCACAGGTGCGGTGAATCCCATTCTCAGTGCCTAGGCCCTAAGCCTCATTAAGGAACAATATTTGGCAAATATAGACACAACCATGATTAAGAAATATTTTAACTACAAATATAATAAATAACTCCTCTCCCAAAATTGTTATCCAGTTGGCAGCATTCTGCCTATTTACAAATCATATCATGGATATAAATTTGAATATAGTACTCATTATATAATTGGCTAAAAGAGCAAAGCTTTGAATGAAAACGTTATACATTACATGTATAAAGTAACTGGAAAGAGGAAACATTGAATGTGGTAATTTGTAAGAGCACGAAACTATAGATCAGCTGGTATACAAGGTGGTATTTTGGAAAGAAGTTATGAACATGGTCTTGTCCATGACCAGCTGATCTTGTGGCCTCCAACAAGGTGTTGTAACAGATGATGCACATTTCTGTTGTTTTCCTTTCTTTTGGTGGATCATAATAGTATCACACCATTTTGTCTTGGCTTTGTTGTGTGGTAAGCATTCCTCTATTAATATTTTCTGTCTTGTTGGCATGGTAAATTAAGTTAGTGTTAACTCTGTCATAGACCTAGTCTATAGCTGAACCCTACCAAACCAAAGCAATCTTGCTGCATGATCCGGCCCAGAGGGTTGTGTTCAGTGGCAATAAGTTCAGTTGGAGGCCAGTCACTCATCAGTGGTGTGTTCCAGGGAATGATCCTGGGGCTAATACTGGTCAATATCTTCAGTAATGGCCTGGACAATGGGATGGACTGCACCCTCAGCATATTTGCAGATGATACAAAACTGGGAGGAGTGGATGATACACCAGATGGGTGCACCACCATACAGAGGCACCTTGAAAGGCTGGAGAAATGGGTTAACAGAAACCTCATGAAGTTCAGTAGGGGGAAATGCAAAGTCCTGCACCTACAGAGGAATAATCCCAGGTAACAGTACACACTAGGATTCACATGATTCTGTGACTCTGTGAAACCCTATTTTACTAGAGGGAGAGAATTTAACAGATTAATTAATTTGTTCACTATAAAATACAGATGAGGTCATCAGGTCATTAGTCATTAAGGAAGTCCAGATACAAGAGCTTTTAAGTTTATTTGGGAGTGATAATATGTTTGGAACACATGTTGCTGGAAGCGACAGAGGGTAATGATTCAGAAGGTACCAAATGGGAAATAAATAGTATCCAGCACTTAGACTCTGTGGTTTTTTATTTTCTTTTATTATTCTTCTTTTTGTTATAATCCTCTGACAAGTAGTGCAGCCCACAGACCTTCTCCTCCTCCCCATGTTTTGTTGATGGATAAAACACCACGAAGATTTTCTGCACCAAAAGGAGATTACAAATTGTAAGAAAACTGATCACTTCATATTCCTCCTTTTTCTGCCTTTATAGCAGTTTTTAATCATTGTAATATTTTTGCTACTCCCAAGGCTAGATAGGGCAAACAAACTGTCTGTGATATAGTCTGAGGGGTAGATGTGATTCAGCTGGGCAAAGTCTGTCCTGACAGAGGGTCATGTCTAGCTAACGTACCCTGAGATAATGTTAACTGAAGCTTAACCACTTTTCTAGCACTGATATATCGAATGAGCTTCACAGTACAAACAAAAAAGATATTAGCATGGTTGAAAGAATTTACAATATGGTGTTTCACATGATAAGAAAAATGATAGGAATAAAACGCATAAAAAAGAGAGAACACATCTCTTACGCTACGTAGCTGTGTAAACCCCATCACAGCTGTACTCTGAGGATAGAAGAGGGCAGACACACTGGCATACATAAACTAATGTTTCTGTAGCTTGTGGGCATGGCTGGCTGTAAGACAGAATTTCTACAAAATGCTGAGTTGTCCTGAAGAGAAGTGCAACATTCCTGGACTTTGTGCTCTTGGCTAGTCTACAAAACAATAATTCTTTCTGAGGAAGTGTCATTTCTGAGAACCTAATGCAGCATTTTATCCTCAGCTTGAGTCAGTAGCTATCTACCCTCTATTGCCCCTCATTCAAGGCATTAGATAAAGCCTTTTCTTGAACCTCAATAGATAAACAAAGGTCTCTAGATGACCTGGCTCAGATTTCAACACCTTTCATACACCATTGTGTCATCTAATGTATTTCTAAAAAAAGGAAATACCGTGTGGGACTTGCTTAAAAAAAATAGAACAAGGTTAATGGGACAAATCCAGTGATGAGAAGTCAATATATAAGCCAAGATAAAAGGGGGAGATAATAGTAGTAAACATCTGTGTGGAAAATGGAGGGTTTAGTGATTAAAGGTCAGAACATGCACACAGCAGGCACATCCTATAGGGGTTTACAGGGTAAAAAAACTAATTAGTGGAATGGATTAAGAGACCAAATGCAAAAGCAAAATAGTAGTGTTGACTGCATGAACAAGGATTAAAACAGGAAGGTAGTTATGCTGCTGATTCCAGTATTTTTAAAAATGTGTGTCTGAAACAAATTCGGCACATACGGAAAATGTTGCCTGAACTAAAAAAACCCTTTTTAATGGATAAGATGTTGAGCCAGAACCTCAACCTGTATAAACCTTACCCAGGGAAGACAAAACAGGGATACAGGCCTTCTCCAGATAAGGATGTTTTATATTTTGTGTTCTCAGTTACAACAAAACAGAGATATAAGAGGTCTGAGAAAATATTTGGATATCTTTTATTTGTTGTGAGGCTCAAGACTGGCTGAAGTTTTGAAAGATCTGTTTAGTTCCTATTGTATTCAACTATACTGCTGATTATACATGTGCACTATTCCTACTTCTCTGGTGTGTCAGGATGTGGTAGAGGCATATGATTATTTATGAAGAGTTGCAGCAAGGCAGAAATTCTTAACACTAACAGTTGTACAAAACCGGTGCTACTGAGTATGGCTAAAGACCTGGACATGGTATTCACAGATGCACTTAGGAAAGCTATCAAATACCTTTACCCTTGTTATCTCCATCATTATTCTTCTCAAATGTAAGAATACAGGAATGTGTTTGAAAAGAAAGGCAGAAAAAAAATCTTTGACTTTACGATATTGAAACCTTCTACTGTAAAATATTCGTATCTCTTCACATACATATACTCTAAGCATTTACTAATGTACTATACTAGCTCATTGTCTTAATTCAGAAATAGTTATGGGCAATGCTCTTTTCAAAGAGCTGAAAAAATTGCATGCTAAATGCAACTGTGGGCTGAAGGCAAATGTTGGGAGAAAGAAATAAAAGCGTGCAAAATATGAGAGATAGCGAGCAGCTGTTTAAGAATACTTTGGTAGGTACAGGAAAAGCTACAGTCACTCTTGAGAAAGAGGGCTACACTGATTACAAATTACTGTGATTTAGAATGTAAAAGAGAGCAGTTACATGTGACAAATAAAACAACAACAAAAAAAAGTAATAAATATTTCTCATAAGCTAGGAGTTATAAAAAATTGGTATGGAATGCCAAGGGATACAGGACTAACCTATGTCTATTAAAATCAGCAATGACATAAGAAGATACTTTTATATAGATCTGTACAGAAAAAAGTATAACTAAAGAAAAAAGGATCTTTATCTTGATAATGTGTAGTTTTTGGAGAAAATGATAGAATTATCAGTAAATGACTGGATGTTCGATAAATATATTTGTTCTATTTGGGGAATAAACACATATCTGAATCATGTCACGTGAAGATTTGATGAAAGCAATGAGTAGGGTGATTAGCTCTTCTAAAGCTACACACTTAAAAGCATTGTCACGTAATTTATGACTAAGAGGTTTAAAGGATATGGCTAAGGAGCTCTCTGGGCCGTGAATGTTGATTTTTCAGTAAGCCTTGAAATGCTGGAAAAGTTCCAACGTTCTGGAAGAAGCTAATGTTTCACAATTTATTTTAAAGAGCATAAATTGGTCAACTTTTCACAGTTACAGGCTCATCATCATAACGTCAATCCTGGGCAAAATAGTGATATGGCTGGTATGCAAATGAACTACTAAAAAGTTAAAGGAACCAATATAATTAATGCCAATCTGGAAAAACTTACAGAAAAATCTTAGGAGTAGTAGGCTTGGTAGATAAAGCAAGTACAATTGATTTCTTCTGCACAGATTTCTCTTAGGCATTTGACTTGATACTGAAGTACATGTTTATGAAGAAATTAGAATGATATAAGAACAGCCTGCACAAGTTCAGCAAAACAGAAACTAGATAATTCTGGGCTTTCACTGTAGGAATTACTGTCTATCTAGTGATCTCTTTTAGGATTCAATTCCTGGCATGTGCTTCTTACTGTTATCAATGCCTTGCAAGAATACATTAAATAATCACTAGTAACACTTGCAGTGAATCTCACTGGTCAAATTAGTAAATCTTCTCTTCATTGCTATAAAATCAAATAATAAAATAGCACACAAAAAAAAGTTTCATTTTGATTTTCACAACTGACTTTCAAGAAATTTCAGGATAAATGTAATGTTTGCAGAAAACCATATTTTTTTGCGTCACTTTGGTGAAATTATTGTGAGGAATTAAAGACAGTTTAACCAAAGTAAAGATTGGGTATGTACTCCCAGGTTTTGATTGAAATGTGAAGAATACATGTATTCCTCATTCTGTTTGTAACGTATGAAACAAACAAAACCTTTTAAAAATGCTGCTATTCACACAGTTGCAAATCTTCAAAATATTTTAGGAATATTTAGGTCAACAGGTTCTTTTCACATCAACCAAGTTATTGCCTATTATGTGGTAGTGAGGTAAAAACCAAAACAACCCAACCAAAAAGTTATATTCATAATGTTTAGTTTTCTGAGATAGATTTGTATATACCCGAAACCAAAATATTTTTGTAGTATAATGGCAATTCCTCATTCAGCTGTAAATGTGTTTTCTTGTGCTCTAATGAAGCAGTTAATCAAGCCTGTTTACTCATCTACAAAATATATATTCCTTATATCAGCAAGTAGTTTTGTATACATCATTGCCTGTATTCCACATTCACTGAATAGTTACTGATATAAACAAAGATACTATGGTGGGGTTTTTTTGTACTACAGGCCATTCAAATGCCTAAGAATAGGACTTGAGTGCTAAGGAGAGTTCACATATCTGAAAGAGAGTGTGTAAATCCTTTATTCTCAGTATGTAATTTTAAAAACAACCTCTCAATTTATTTCACTACAACTGGATTTTTGAAAATTTAGGCATCATTTCACTTTTTTTTTTTAAATTTCACAAAATCAGTTACAGGCAATTTCAAGCTGAGAAGTTAAGGTGGGGTGAGAAGTGGAGGGTCAAGAAAATTTTCCTGTGAATATAGTCTTATCCTGAGTATTGCTACCATTTTAATGCCCTCCACCCCCTGTGATATTTCCTTTGGGTCAAAGATGTCCTCATATATTTTGCATGTGAAAACTTAACATACAAAGAACTGCCTTTCAAAGTTTGACCCCGTGTAAACCTAGTCTGAAACTTTGTTGTATCAGGGTGGAGCAGCAAAAGCTTAGGGAAGAGTACAAACAAAACAAATCATGGGTAGGGTCCTCATTGCCCTTGTATGCTCTTGTAAACACCAATAATCCACATTCATAACATCTACAATCACTTTAAATGGGTCAGTTTTGAAACCAGTGTAATAAACAGGAGGGATCCTTGTGACAAAGGACATGACCATGTAGGTAAGATTATGGGTAGAAGACAAATTTGATCCAGTGTGTGAAGCACACAGCAAAATCAAAATGCGAATATTCGGGCTGGCAGTGACAGATCAAAGAAAGCTGGTGGAAATTTCATTTATCTTAGATCTAACTTTACAAAGAAAACAGAGAATCTGATTGATTTGAATGTGAACTAAATTAGGGACAGACTGATGTCTAAATAGCAATGTGAAACAAATGAATATGCTAAGGTAGGATGCTCAAGACAGGACTTCTGTAAGCCTTTTTGACTGCCATGAGCTGAAATACCAGGTAAAGTTATAGAACATGCTCTTTATGCACAGTCAAACCTCTACTTGCATAAATGGGAGTGCAGACTAGCTGTCACTAGCAACAGACATCAGCTAAGTAGGATCTGATTCAAGGCCTATTTTAGTATAGATAATGTACCAATTCATAAAAAGAGAGTTCTGGTAAAATATTTTTACAGTAAAGATATACAGAAAGCAAAAATATGTAGAAATTAAGCTATTTCAAGAATCAAAAGTACTATATATGTTTTATAGCATTTCTTTCTCTAAAGATGCCTTTTTTTACTATGGAGTAGTGCTTAGCACAATGGGTATGTGATATGTGCTATAATACATTGTATTTGTGGTGGAGTGGTATTTGAAGTCTGCAATACCATTGTGTGTGAGAACTGGTTTTCAAATTGTATTCCTTGGATCTTGGTGGTTCACAGGTTACTTTAAGGTTCCTGGAACATACCTTGCAGATTTTACCTTTCTCACTCTGAAGAGTAAGCTTGTTAGTTTAAATGCTCTGCAGATGCACCTGCTATATCCTAGAAAATATTCAGTGTCTTGTAAACAAACAAACACTGAAAACCACTGTGGAAAAATTGTGCTGGTTTTGGCTGGGATAGAGTTAATTTTCTTCATAGTAGCTAATATGGGGCTGTGTTTTGGATTTGTGCTAAAAACAATGTTGATAACACAGCGATGTTTTCGTTACCGCTGAGCAGTGCTTACACAGAGCCTTTTCTGCTCCTCACCCCACCCCACCAGTGAGTAGGATGGGGGTGCACAAGGAGTTGGGAGGGGACACAGCTGGGAGATATGACCCCAACTAACCAGAGGGATGTCCCACACCATATGACATCATGCTCAGCACATAAAGCTGGGGGAAAAAGAAGGAAGGGGGGGACGTTCAGAGTGATGGCGTTTGTCTTCCCAAGTAACCGTTACGCGTGATGGAGCCCTGCTTTCCTGGAGATGGCTGAACACCTGCCTGCCCATGGGAAGTAGTGAATGAATTCCTTGTTTTGCTTTCCTTGCATGTGCGGCTTTTACTTTACCTTTGCTTAGTTCCAGATAGGGTCAAACCTTGACAAAAAATATATAACCAAAATTAGAATTTCTGCTCTAAAGATGGTACACCCAAATGCACACATGAGCACATCTACAAGTACTTTGGAAGGTAATGACAGAGGGTACATGGAGGTATTGACAGTAGTGGCCATTGAAACTGGGCAAAGGCTTTTTGGGTGCTGGAAGACACTATTTGGTGTAAAGTCATAGAATCGTAGAATCATTTAGGTTGGAAAAGACCTTGAAGATCATCAGGTCCAACCATTAACCTAGCACTGCTAAGTTCACCACTAAACCATGTCCCTAAGCACCACATCTATGCATCTTTTAAATACCTCCAGGGATGGTGACTCAACCACTCCCCTGGGCAGCCTGTTCCAATGCTTGATAACCCTTTTGGTGAAGAAATTTGTCCTAATATCCAATCTAAAAGTTTAATTTAGCAGACTTACAGAAGAATTCTGTAGGAAAATATCTGTTCCACAAAAACAGATCTCTGTAAATATATCACCTCTATATTACACACCCAGCCTAATCGTGTAATAACTTAGGCATTGCTATTGTGTCACCAGTGAGCTTGACCTGATATGAGACAGAGCCGATAAATTTGAGACAGAACCATTTCTATCACACTCTCTGACTTGAGGAACAGGAGGCTCCAGATTTATCTGCACTTTATATTTTTACTCTACCATACTGACACTCTTGGTGACAGAATGCTCACATGGTAACAGTGGAGAAAATGTGATTGAAAATTGGCTCATTTATCATAATTTTCATCCACTGAAGCATGTAACACATTAATGCTTAAAAATTCCCCGCATATATATCTGCTTGACCACCTGGACAGTATTATCTAAGAGGATGTGGAAAAAAAAGATATGTTCCTTTTCTGTTTTCAGACTAAATTGGTAGTGTAAAATTTGGCTGCAAGTTCTTCTCCTGGAACTTCACCAAATGTTACTGCAAAACATTTTGACACTGGTATAAATTACTCACAGGATGCACAGTCTGTGTTCTCATGATGTCTGTCACCTCACTGTGACAGAGGAAGGATAGAGTCTTCGGCTGTGGATGAGAGCAGTCCCCTCCCCTCCTCTGTCCCTTTGGTAAAACAAATAGATTGTATGGCTCTGAGGGAGAAATGGCAAAGGACTCGTAAATGGGAAAAACAGACCTTGAGAGTATGATACAGGCCCTGACACTAAAGGAAAAGTACATACAGGCATGAACAAAATATATATCTTTTGAAATGCTTTTGAAAATAATTAATTTTTCTTTTACGTTTATGTTTATATATTAGAAAAAAACTACTTTTGTTGCTACCAGCACTTTTCCAGAAAGGTCTGTAGCGACCTTTTTCCTTTTTGTTTAAGATAAATTTAAGGAAAAAAAAAAAAGTCAGGTTGATATTTTTCTCTCAGCTTCCTTTGTAGAGAATCAGGGAGACTACAGCCCCCTGACTGAAGCTATTACAATTATTATTCCCTGCAAGCAGTAGCCACTACAGAGTTACAGCTTGATTGCCATTTAGAAATATCGCTAGATTAAAGCCAGTACGGCTAAACCAACCAAAGCAGAGGCTGGTATTAACCATTTGCCACTTGTTCTTTTTTCTACCTTGTCCCAAGGCAGAGGTAATTTCCACTAGCTTGGTGGGGCTGTTGTAAGTAAGAAATGGGTGGTGGTTTGGGGCATTGAATAAAGCTTGGTTTATGTTTATTTCATACTATCTATCTAAATAATTCCTGAAGCTTCCCAAAGCTAAAGAATAGCAAGCACTTTTCCAAAATGATTCTCAACTTCTCTGGGTCACAGTGTCAGAGAGGCCAAACCACTCAAGTAATTTTTAAGTCCCAGCTTATTTCTAATAGACAGTGAAATCATTCTTGACTTGCTCCTGTGAGCTGCAGGAGCACTACTATCATTTACATCTCATTTGCTTGAGTATCACAGTGTTACTCACAATACAAGGATCCACTCCTAAGCCACAGAAGTGGCTTCTCTTCAATTTCAGCGATAGTGTGAAGACTGTGTTTTGAGTTTTTGATCTCTATAGTACTTCATCTCATGTTGTGAATCCAATCTCTGATTTATGTTTGTGTTCTCTGCTAATCATTCTAAATAATTTTCTTAGTGATCAATGCCCCGAAGAAGAATGAGGTACCAGAGAGATCAAACATGGATGTCGCTCTGTCATAACTTACACTATGTCGGGCTCTGATGAAAATGTGCTACCATTTAAAAAGCAAATGTTTTTTTCCCAAAACTTTTATGATTATTTCCGCTCCTTTCTTTTGTGGAGCTGAGAGATGTTAAAGGACAATCAGTTCACTGCAGGCATCTACTAACAGTATTATGTCATCAAAAAAGACTCACAAACCCAAACCCAACCCAAACCCAAAAATCAGATAGAGAAATCCTGAAAGTTTTTGTGGTATATTTTCACTCTTATTTCTACATGAGTAACTGCTTCAGGCTCAGGTAGCTTAACCTCTAAATGGCCACAGTAAGAGTTACTCAAGAAAATTGTTCACATTTAACTCTATTGTTAGGTGAGAGTTATTCTAAAAGGACAAGATGCTCAAGTAGTGTTAATCAGTATAACTTCCAGTTTTGCTGATGAAATCCTGAAACAATTTGCAGGGATGGGTGTTTGGTTGGTTTTTGCTGTTGCTGTTGATAGTGGTCTTTGCCAAAACAAGGAAGACAACACATTGTAAATGGTATTAAGTACTGCAGACCCATAATATATCCAATCCAGATCTTGTAAATCAAGACAGAGAAAGAACTGATGAGTCCAGCTTCTATTTATCACTAAAGGTGGCCTCTACGTCACCTAGTATTAATAATATAGCTGTCTAACTTTCGCTGTCTGAAAGTTGTCAAGTCTAAACTAGTCATCAAAGTTCCCTCTGTAGCGAATGGAAAGGAGTGGCTTCATCCATAGAGTGATCCATCTCAGCCTAAGACAAATGTTTAAGGTAGAACCATGGAATAATGTAAGGTGGAAGATAGGAGAGATGCATCATTCTCTGGACAAACGTCTCTTCTTTTTAGCAATAAAGGTCGTGCAGACAATCTGGCTAGACTTGACCCATAGACAGATAATATTAGATGAGAGAAATCTTGCCTGGCTCTGTGGCACTTGGGAAATCATATTACTTTTCTGTGGCTATTTGCACATCCATAAAATGGGGCATATAATGTATCCTTATATCAAAAATATGCTACAAAATTTGATTCATAGCAACTGTTTATGACCCTTGAGTATAAGGCAGCATAGGGATTGTACAACATATTTCTCTCAGGGCAAAAAGTGCAAATTCAATAGATTTATATTATCACCTTATTGTAAATACCCAGGCCTTGCATGCAGCATCCCACCTTGAGCCTTGTAAACAGGTCTCAGAAAGCTGAAAAGATACACAGAAAATGTGCACAGTTAAATGAGTTTGGTGATTGTCAAGCTATTTCTATTAGGCTGTAATAGGTTTGGCATCTAGGTCATACTTTGCTCAGAAAAGAATGAGAAAGAGCTTTAAATGCACTTTTCATCTCAGCAGAATGACCCCATATGAATGCCAAATAGAGCCAAAGAGAGCTGTTAATCAGAGATTAAGCTCCAACAAACAAGTTTCTTGCCAATAAATTCTGTGGTCATCTACTGTGATGTGTTCAATAGGATCAGGTTTTGAATTAAAAACCAGTCCTTTCCTGTTCGATCTCTTTTAGCAGAATGCTGACATACCCAGGGTTAGAAACTGTTCTAGGCATTAGGAATAAAAATGGGTAAACTCAGAACTCCAGCTATCACAGTTTGTTCTCTTCTCCTGAAGTACTTAAGAATGAGTGGGATCATGGAGACTGTAAAGTAAGGAAGGGCCATAGGAGTGAAGTAAAAAAAGGAGTGAAGTAAAAAAGACATTTGGATTCCTGTTTGAAGTCTCACTTCCTACCTAAATATTTGCTTATTTACTCCAAAAGGCAAAGAAAACAGACTTCAGTCTTTCCTGATTTTTATTACCCCATATCATCACTACTACATGTACTCTCTGAACACAGAGACTATAACAATCAAAGCTCAAGAAGGGAAGAGAGGTTTTCTGCTCACTAGAAAGTAGGTGAGATAAAGACAGGTTGTGGTTAGGAGTGCTGATCCAGCAAATCTTGGGCCAGTTGCGACAATGAAGCCTCTAGGTAATCCTTCCTCTCTGGGTCACGTAGTTCAGGTGACATTTGCTGAACGCACAGAGACTCTGCAGCAGGATGTACACAAAACACGTGTAGATTTTTAACTTACTGGTTAATACAGATAATAGACAGCCAAGTCTAACAAGCCAGAAGGCTAAACTTTACACTCACACCCCTGGAAAGACACCAGGACAGTCAGCTGTGAATCAGGCAGGAAGGGTTGGTCTTCATTATTCCTTCGAAGGAGCTGATCCTTGATGTTGTGGAGCTGCCATCCTAGAGTCTCTTCAGTCTCTCTCTTCCCCCCCATGGGCAATTATATCTTTCCTTATCAGCTTTTTTCCTCCAAAATCCTCAAGGTGTTAACTGTTAGTGTCTCAACAATTACATTTCTATCTGTGTTTTTGCTTTTCTTATCTTACATGGATTTAGCTCACATGCTTTGTCACACCTTGTCACAATTTTCTCAGTAAAACTGAGTCAGATCACACAGCTGCACCAAACTAGTGCTTGATCATGGGTAGCTGAACCTCTGGGCTGAGAATTACACATTATATGACCCTGATTAAAACTGTAAATGGTTGACTCTTAACATATTTCTTTACACCCATCATGTGTCTTAGAAGAAAATGTATGTTGTGTATACGCCTATATGTGAGTCGTCACCCTTGAGAATAAATGAATCTCTTTTTGTGTTTCTTTCTAATTATTGGCTTGAGCTACTGAAAAGAGTTCCTAATGATGCATGAGGAGAGACCCCTAGTATTCATTTACAAACCTGATGAGAAATTTCACAGGATACAGGAGACTAAACTGAATCCCTGCAAAGAAAGATAATCAATAATATACAATTCGAGCATGGTTTGTATATGTGCACTGGAGATTTGGGCTGGAGGAATCTAGATATTCTGGAATAGCCTTCCAGTAAGAAAGCTTTCTTTTTTTTTTTTTTTTCAGATGGATCTTAATCAATATATGCTGTGCCTGTCTGTGAGAGATAGATCTTCACCGATGTCTTAGGAGAATACTTTCCAGTCTTACCTGATATCTAAAAAAAAAACCATAACAAAATGAACAAAGAAATAACTCACTGAGGAATACATACAAACATACATGAAAATGAATTTTAAAGTGTCCCAAATGTATTGACTATGAGATGTCTCTTGATTGTTTTTGGACTTCTCCATTTAAAAGAGCACACTGATTCAGGATAGCATTTAAACATGTCTTATTTCAAGCACGTGCCTAAGTGAGCCAGCAGCTCAGAGCTGAAGGCTACACTGTGTGTTTCAGTTAAGATTATTAGCTTTCTTAGTGCTTCCATACATTTCCTTAAGAAATGTAGACATGAGAACGTCACAATAAAATTCACAGTTTAATTTCAATGCTCCAGAAAACCTGAGTACAAACTTGTACTTACTAAGTCAGTCAGCATTATTTTATAGCTAAATTTGCTCTGTTCTTTCAGTGCTTCTGGAATATCTTTTTAGCAGTCACCTGAATGACAGAGATCTGTTCTGGTTATGCTTGAGGGATTCCTTGAGTTACTGTAACACCAGGTATAAGACAGGCAGATGTTTAATCTTAACCTGTGTCATTTGTGTCAGAGTTGAAATTGTGCCTGTTCTGATGCCATTATATTAAGACCCCACAAACATTTTATTTTGTGTTTCTACTGATTGAAATAGTGTTTACTTCATGCAACACAATTCTCAGCATTTATGAAGTGGTCGGATAATGCATATTCTGTGCAGAACACTCGAGTTGCCAGCCTATGGTGCTTTGTAGCCTTTTATCATTGATCAGTCTGTTTACATCTATCTCCTTGTTGACTAAGTACTGTGTCTTCTTGTTTAAGAACTAAGTGCACAGAGTGCCAGTGCATTCATTATTGCCTGTTTCTGGTGCCAGCATCAGCTGCCTAGTTCTAACATTGTGGCATCTACTGGACCTTGCCTGGCACACTTGACAAGGGCAAGGCAGAGGTCTGGGTTGTCCTTGCTCCTTGTCCCTTGTCCTTGTCCCTTAGGGGAGAGTATTTTACTGGCTGCTTATTATGTTAAGATAGTTTTTGAACATATACCTTCAATTTACCAGTGAAAGTTTGCTCTTCTAATGTAATTCTAATGCTCAGAGGCCTCTAATCTCATAATGTTGAGAGGCAGGTTTTCCTTTTATTATCCCAGCAGCATACTCTACTCTCGTAATGTAGCTTTTTTTTCAGTTAATGTTAAATAACTCCATTCTATCTACCAGCTTTTTCATCAGATTGAATAACAGAGGGTAAACTGGAGTTCAGAGTTGCAGGTCAAATGTTCCTTGAAGAATTATATTGATGGGTGTAGAGACAAAAATGGCTATTCAAATTTTCTAATGATAGAAAGTTTGTGTCATATCATTTTTTCTTTTTTTTTTGAGAAGCTACCCAAGCACAGGCCATTCTTTTTTGTCTCTCTCCTCCGATTTTCTGGTTCCCATGCAAACAAAATTTGAGAATGTGAGCAGGAAGAAAGAATGGGCATCTTAAATAATACTTAGTGTATTTCCTAGAGTACAGCTTCCTCCCAAGAAAAGCCGTAGTTTCTGACACCAAAGTTAAGTTCCACTCATTAGGAATCTAAAAAGGCTAAATTAGGTACCCACCGTGAGGTAGCATAAATATCCCTTTTAAACCTCACAAGTGTTAAAATTGACAGTCCTCTAACATTTGTCATGCAAGTTTGGGAGTAAATTTCCTTTATTATTTATGAACTCAGAGGTCTGATAGAGGAGGAGGAGAATAAGAATTTGTGTCTCATCTGGCACCACAATACAATTCAGTGGCTCAACTCAGTGGAATTGTCAATGAAGATATTAAACATTAGCTATCTAATAGCAGATCAGCTACTTGTGAAGTTAGAGCATTCAGTGATACGATGTCAAATACCACTCTAGCAGGTGATTAATATGAATCATCTGCATTTGAAATGATGTTTCAGAGTACTGTTTGATCCAACCTAGCTAGAAATAGGTGGAAAATGGTAAACAGCTGACCCTAAAAGATTTCAGGACAGTGAGTGAGGGACTCTGAGGAAACTTTGACACAGTTTCAGAGGTGGAATTGCTTCTTGCTGGTTCCAACTGTATATGCCACATTCTTTCACAGGGAAAATCTGATGAAACAGAGAGCTGCAAAATATTCTGATGGGTAGAAAAAATACTTTCCAGTGAGAGTTCGGTATGCATAACTTAACAAAAGAAGATTGAGCAGTGACTTGATTAAGGTGTATAAAGATCTTCAGGGGAGAAGAATAGCAGGTGTTAATGGGCTCTTCAATCTTTGGGAAAAAGATATTACAAGAATGAAAACCATTGGAAGTTAAAGCTAAATCAATCCAAATGAGAAATACGACACATATTTTTAACTATGGGATAATCAAGCATTGGCGGAGATGGAGAGGATGAAAAACTGCAAGCAGTGATGGGTTCCTTTGTTTCTTTTGTCTTCAGATTAAACTGGATACCTGTCTAGTGAACATGCTTTAGATAAGCTCACACAACTGGACTCAAAACAATGTAACTTAGTGAAATGTTATGGTTTGTGTGAAAATTAGGAGATTAAAGCAGGTGATCTAAGGTTTCCTTCTGGTTTTAACATACGACTGATCAATATCTAGGCAAGGGCTGGCCACTTCTATGTATTTACATTTCCTTGCAGAAACCTGGGGCTCAGACCGATATAACTACATTTGCACAGCTGTTGCTGACTTAATAAATCCTTTCAGTCCTGATTGGTGTCTGCCGTTTCCCATTTTCTAGCACCCACATTACCCAGTTTGGTTGGCTTATCAAACTGCACACCCAGGGAAGAGACAAAAGTGTTCTCTAGTCCAGACCTAGCCTGCTCTGGTCTGCTTGTTGGTTATCTTTCCTCCAGACTGCAGTATACAGATTCCTTCTGTGTGCTTTTTTTCCCAGATTGTTTTTGAAAGGGCAGACAGTCCCTTCTATTCTTTGTCTCAGTCTAGGACTGCAAATGGCTTCAGAGAAGAGTTTCTTCAGCAATGTGATGTTTGCTTGTATGCCTTCAGACATAAATCTGCCTGACCATCATTTATTAATAACTTGCACTACTTTGTTTTGTCTGTTTATAATTATCTTAAAGAATATTTCTTAGTCTTCATTTCAAAAGTGAGATTCTTCTGTAAAACCCTGGGTTTCTGTATGCATGACCACTTTAAGAGTAACATTTACACAAAAGAGCTGGGGCCCAGTGTGCTAGGTAGGATTAGGATTCAAAGAGAGATTCAAAACTTAAATGTAGGGTAAATGAAAGCGACAAATGGGAAACTGGGAACACAGAGGTCAGGTGACAAGAAAATATTACTACTTTAACATGGTGTTTTATCTATCTATCTATCTATCTATCTATCTATCTATCTATCTATTTTAGATTTTCAGTGGCATTTCCAGAGGATCTAAATAGTAACATAAGGATCTTCCCTGAAGTGGAGTTTTGTATAATGTATTTACTAAGGAGGGTCTAACACTGCAATCTGAGAATTCATTCTTGTAGGTTGTCAGTTTGAAAATAGTAAGATTTGGTGTATACTCAGCATGTGTTGCAGAAGGCACTAGAAACATTTTATATGAATAATTTACAGCATTGAGACCTTGGTGTATTACTCTTTGTTTGTCCCTAATCTTTTTCACCCTGACATCAACAGGACTTGTCACCAACTACAGTGGGAATTGGGGACACCAGACCTTTTTCCATTTGTGTTTCTCAGATGTATTCCTAGTGATTGTTAACATGTAAGTCAGGGAAAACAACTTGCTATTAAACCTGTAGAGTGTCCCTTTTCAATGTAAAATCCCTTGGACATTCCTAAACATTACAAGTGGTAATCAGGTGTTGTACTATCTATCTCGCAGACCTACACAGACCCAAAATAGGTGAAGGTCATCTACTCTATCCCTGTGTCCCAAAGCAGGATCAACAATATCTGTATTGTTCCTTGCAGATGTGCATCTGAACAGCCCTTAGAGAGCTCCAGTGATGTGGACTGCATAGCTGCCTATGTCAGTCTGTTTCTGTACTTCACGGTCCTCATTGTTATAAAGTTTCTTCGTATGTCTATTCCAATCTTCCTTACTGCAGTTTAAACCCATTAATTCTTGTCCTATCCTCCCTGGACATGGAGAACAGATTGTTCCTGCCCCTCTGCAGTAGCTTCTGTAGGAGGTGAAGGCTGTACCATGTCTGCCTCAGTGTTCTTTATTGCTGGCTAAACAAATCTAGTTATTTTATTTTCCAGATATCCAATTCTTGTCGTTTCTTGTCCCCTCCTTTAAGCTTTAAGTGCCAATACAAAGAAATGGATACCACATTTCTCATTGCACAGTGCAAAACACACGTTAGCCTATCTTAGTTCCCATTATTAGCTTCTGTGTATATTAATTTCTCCATTGTTCTTGATTTTCTCAAAATTATTTTGACTTAAATTAATTTTGGTCTCACAAAATAATTCGAAGTATCATCATTAGGTCAACAGATGCTCTGAATTGACTTTGAACAATAAATTCCCTTTATTAAGTTGCCTTGACAATATTTTTTCTAGTTTTATTTCCTGGCTGAACACCCTGAAAGGTAAGAAGCATGTTTCTCTTTTCCTCTTTGTTTTAAAGATCAAGTAATTCACTGTAGATAAATCTCACCTCCAGCATGTGAGCTTCAGTTTTCTTCTGGAGAATATTGATTGATATTACATACACTTAAAATAATCTGTATGTTAAACCTTTCATTTCTAAGGTTTCTCTCCTGTCCTTTAAGTTGCTAGCTGAAGTCTTTAAGACTTGGCCTGAAGGTTTTGAGTAGCTTCTTCAAGGTTGGAAGAATAGATCTAGAAATTTATAGTGTTTAGCACCTCATGGATGAAGAAAATCAATAGGTGGAATAAATCCCATTGATTCAGTGAAACAGCACCAATCTTAGCTATTTAAGTTGTGGCCCAAGAAGTCCAAAGTTTGTTATGGGACCAAGACTTTAAAGTTGCATTCTTGTGAGAAATTGTTTTGGATTCAATTCTACGGGGAAATTAGAAATGGATTGTGGGAAAACAGCACAGAGACTCTGTTTGGGCTATGAAGCACAATGTTTTTTTACACACAGTCCATTCACATGAAAAGAGGAAGGGATGGCAATCCAGCAAGAAGGGTGTTCCAAGCATACACCAAAAGGTTTTTAACACCTTGTAGGGAGACTGATTGATTCATAGTAAGGCATTTATCAGAAGCATTCCAGGTAGCAAATAGATCCAGTAAGCTTTCTTTGTTCTTCTGTTTTGTTTTTTTTTCCTAAATACAGTTCAAAAGAAAACTCAGGAAAGCTATTATTTTTGCTTAGCTGTGGGAATAATGTAGCCTTTGATGTTTATCAGCCAGGGTATGAACTCAGGACACCTAAATATTAAACTTTTGCAATGTAAATCCTTTTGTAAACATAGCCCTTAGTGTTGTTATGCTTGTTCTCAATTCCTCCTTTCAACAGCACTCAAGCTCTCTCATGGAGAGAGCTGGGCTTGTTCCTCACAGTTTACTCTACTGAACCATAAACAAGAGCCATCTTATTTGAAGACCTTGTTATGCTTATCATTTTCCTCAGATTTGACTGGAATATTTCAACACACAAAGGTTCAGTAAAAAACCCACAGAATTAGATGTGTGGTTAATGCCCATTACTATAATGCATGAATAGTTAAAACACTGGTTCTTCCTGGTTGTGTGTAATTTCTGCAGAAAACATTGCTAGAATGAGGTCATAACTGTATTTATTGCAAATTTGAAGATAAAGCAAAAGAAATTGTTGGGTGATGAATTATTTAAATTGTTATAATGTTATTAGTGTATGGTTTTTATCTGAAAAAAAGAACATTTTGAATGTTAGCATTTGTAACATTTTGTTATGGTAGTTTCTACTCCAGCATATTAACTTGCTTTTAAATTTCCATTAAAAGCATGAGTCAGGCCTCCATGGTACTACCCTTTCTTTGGTATTTACTGCAACTCAGATCTGTGTTCACCCACAGTCTTAAATAACTAGGAAGACTGTGACTCATCATCCGTGTCTTTCTACTTTCATTCTCTTACATGATGATTTCACATAAATTGAAATAAACTCCTTAAAAACTACAAAATGTGCTGTGGAAAACATTCATTTAATAACCACTCAAGAGTCTTCAATGGGAAAGATTTATCTAACTTGATAACTTGATATGTCATTATAACTGAGGATGTGATGAATGGGAATTGTTAAGTTTTCTTTGAAGAAGGATTCATTTTCAATTAGATTCACTTGCAGTCTCTGGAAGGGTTTTATGACACCCATCTTTCATTCAGCATGAAGTTTTCTCTAAACAGATCTAGAGGGTGACATTTGTATGACGTTTGGGTGACACCCAGCTCAGAAACTCTTGGTTAGATCTGAAGAGCTGGCAGTCCTAAGCCTTACAGCAGTTTATCAGTGGTCTGTATCTGCACCAGAAGCTTTTGCCTGTCTGTATAAGAAATGGAATGTCTTTGTTAGGATGTTTTTTTTTAGAAAGACGCTGATGCCACCAGGCCTGGAAAGGGCACTGGCATGGTGATACTAGTATACTCAATCCATCTGTCCTAAGAGCTCTCCTGCTATCAGGGAAAGGTGCTCCTATCCTCTCCCTGTCTTCCTGACAATAGAAACCAGTTGGACACGGTTGGTATGGGCAGAACAACAAGTGACTTTATTGTCCTGCTTTATGCTGTGCTGATCAAGCACAGGACTGTTGTCAGGAATACCCAGAGAGAACCAGTTGTAAGACTTGCCTACCTTATTATGGTAGGCAAGGGACAAGGGGATACCTGCCTTATTATGGTAGGATGGGGGAAGGGGATACCACCAGGATTGCAGTAGGTAAGCCAAGGGTTGGCATGGCATCGCCTGAGGGTTGCAATGCTAGTGGAAACATTTACACTGTTCCTGGGAGCACGGAGGGCTCAGGAACTTGTCCGAAATGCTTGTACACCAACGCACACAGTATGAGAAAAAAACAGGATGAGCTGGAAGCGTTGGTCAGCTCCCAGAGCTACGATATCGATATCGTTGGTATTAGTGAGACTTGGTGGAATGAGTCCCTCGACTGGAGTGCTGGGATGGAGGGCTACAGGCTGTTCAGGAGGGATAGGCAGGGCAGGCGAGGTGGTGGTATTACACTATACATAAGGGAGAGGTTTGATTGTACAGCCCTTACAGTTAGTGGTGATGTGGATGAGGACCTCTGGGTGAGGATTAGGGGGATGGAAAATAAAGGAGATGTTGTAGTGGGTGTCTACTACCAATCGCCCAGCCAGGATGTAAGCACTTATGAGTTATTCTATAGGCAATTAGGAGAAATTTCAGGATTGGTAGCCCTTGTCCTTATGGAAAATTTCAGCTTCCCAGACATCAACTGGGAATATCATACTTCTGTGATGAGCAGGTCTTGGAAATTCTTGAAGTTTGTAGGAGATATAACTTCTTGTCACAAGTACTCAGTGAGCCAACTAGGAAAGATGCCCTCCTAGACTTGCTATTTGTGAATAGGAAAGGGCTCATGAGGGATGTGATGGTAGGTGGCTGTCTTGACCACAGTGATCATGAAATGGTTAAGTTCAAAATTTTCAGTGTAATGAGAAAAAAGGACAGCAGAGTTGCTACCCTGCACTTCAGGAGAGCAAACTTTAAGATATTCAGGGAGCTTTTAGCAGAGTATCCTGGGAATCTGCTTTTGAGGGCTTAGGAGTCCACAAATGTTGATCAGTCTTTAAGAACCACCTTTTAGAAGCACAGGAGCAGGTAATTCCACTGTGTCATAAGTCAAGCAAGTGGGGCAGAAGACTAGCTTGGCTGAACAGGGAACTCCTTATGGAGCTGAAGAGGAAAAAAATTGTCTGGAAGTGAAGTCAGGCTTCGCAGGAAGATTGTAGAGCTGTGGTTCATATATGCAGGGAGAAGACACAAAAGTCCAAAGCTCAATTAAAGTTGAAACTGGCCAGTGTTGTTTCAGATAAAAAGAAGGGCTTTTTAAAGTATGTTAATAGCGAGAGGAGGTCTAAAGAAAACACTGGACCAATATTTGTTGAAGATGGTCATCTGATTAATAGGGATAAGGAAAAAGCAGAGGCATTCAATGCGATTTTTGCCTCAGTGTTTAATAATACTGGTAGACATTGGGCTGCCCAGTCCACTGAGTCAGAAGACCATGAGTGTGGGAACAGTGACTTTCCATTTGTGGACACTGAAATTGTAAGGGACCAGCTGTATCAGCTAAATGTTCACAAGTCCATGGGGCCTGATAGGATTTATCCCAGAGTACTGAAGGAGCTAGTGGACGTTATGGCAGGACGCCTCTCGATAATCGACCAAAGGTCTTGGGAGTCTGGGGAGGTCCCTTCTGAATGGAAGCTAGCCAATGTTATTCCAATCTGCAAGAAGAGCGTGAGGAAAGACTCAGTAAACTATAGACCTGTTAGTCTAACCTCAGTTTCTAGAAAAATTATGGAGAAGATTATCCTGAATACTACTGAAAGGCATTTAAAGAATAATGCAATCATGAGGCACAGTCAACATGGGTTCACAAAGTGAAAGTCCTGTTTAACTAATTTGATATCCTTCTATGATAGGGACACCCACCTCGTGGATGAAAGGAAGGCTTTGGATGTAGTTTTTCTGGATTTTAGTAAGGCTTTTGATATTGTCCCTCACAGCAACCTTCTAGACAAGTTGTCCAACTGTGGGATAAGTAGTGTGCTGGGTGAAGAACTGGCTGAACGGCAGGGCTCAAAGGGTTGTAGCGAATGGGGCTACATCTGGCTGGTGACCAGTCACCAGCGGTGTTCCTCAGGGTTCAATTCTAGGGCCAGTCCTGTTCAATATATTTATCAATAATCTGGATGCAGGAGTTGCATGCACTATTAGCAAGTTTGCTGATGATATCAAACTGGGAGGTGCTGTTGACTCTCTTGAGGGACAAGAGGCCTTGCAGAGGGATCTAGATAAATTGGAGCATTGGGCTAAGATTAATGGGATGAAATCTAACAAGTCGAAATGCCAGATTCTGCACCTAGCATGGAGTAATGCTGGGCACAGTATAAACTGGGAGAGGAGTGGCTGGAGAGCAGCCCTGCAGAAGGAGATCTAGGGGTGCTGGTCGACAACAGGTTCAACAGGAGTCAGCAGTGTGCCCTGGCAGCCAAGAAGGCAAACCGCACCCTGGGGTGCATCAAACACAGTATAACCAGCTGGACAAAAGAGGTGATTGTTCTTCTGTATTCAGTATTGGTGCAGCCTCACTTTGAATACCGTGTGCAGTTCTGTGCCCCACAATTTAAGAAGGTTGTTCAGGTCCTTGAATGCATCCAGAGCAGGGCAACAAAGCTGGTGAAAGGGCTGGAAGACATGTCCTGAGAGGAGCAGCTAAGGACTTCAGGTTTGCCTAGTGTGGAGAAAAGGAGTCTGAGGGGCGACCTCATTGCTCTCTACAGCTTCCTGAGGACAAGTGGAGAGGGAGGGCTGATCTCTTCTCCCTGCTATCCACTGATAGGCCACATAGGAATGGTTCAAAGCTGCGCCAGGGGAAGAATACATTCGGAGGGTAGAATTTGCAAAGCCAGCAACACACCTCAGTAATACCAGGTTTAAATATAGATGTAGCAAAACTGGGACTAGAAAGTACTTAGGTCCTCGTTGATTTTTTGGGAGGGAACTCACACAGAGAAAGGTATGAATGAAGGCAGAAAAAAAGGAGAATCAAGAAACGGGAAAAGGGAGAATCGAATCGAATCGAATCTAATAGAATAGAATAGAATAGAATAGACTATTCAGTTGGAAGGGACCTACAATGGTCATCTAATCCAACTGCCTGACCAATTCAGGGCTGACCAAAAGTTAAAGGATGTTGTTAAGGGCATTGTCCAAATGTCTCTTAAACACTGACAGGCTTGGGGCATTGACCACCTCTCTAGGAAACCTGTGCCAGTGTTTGACCACCCTCTATGTAAAGAAATGCTTCCTCATGTCCAGGTGATTTTACTTATTGAGTCCGACTGTATTCAAGGGGACAGGACCATTGATGCTTTCTTGCATTCTTGCAAACTTGCAACCAAGGAAAAAATCCTTGTACAATGCCATCAACATTGGGATTTTTTTTTATTTTCATGATGGAAATTGTGCAAAGGATCCATATTCCGCATGGCTGCTTCAGTGAAAATAGTGCATACTATTGCTTAGGTAGAGTGCTGAACTAAAATATTAGGTTCTATTAGATGAGCTAATTTATTGATCTGCACTATTGTTAGCTAACTTTTCTCCTTGTTTTATAAGGATGATTATTGATTACTAAATGACTTGAATTTCAGTAAACAGCACAGAGAGTGAGTTAAATTGAGTTATCAATAATTAATTGCTAAATGTTAGCAGATATTTACATTGATCTTTGGCAGGGGGTTAAATTCAGAAATTTAAAATGTTTCTGGATGTACTTGCTTCCAAGAATGTCATTATTATTATATCGTTATTAGATTCCCTAGTAATTTTAAAGCTAATAATTTAGTTCATTATAACTAGCACCATCTTTTCTTCCTGTTGCCATCTAGTGATTAGCACTATAGTCTAACGACAACTTTGAGCTTAGTTTATAATCATCTGCAAACTGCTGGTTTGCAGGTTATCACTTGAAGACCATGATCTCCTTGCTATTTCAAATCCAAAGTGATCATAAACATACCAAGATTACTGTATATATTCCTAATAGGCGAGAAACAATTATTCTTATGTAATTACAAGCCGGTACTATTTAATTCATTTCGGCAACTTAAATGGATAAAGTAGGGAGAATGGCTTACATCTTTGAGGGACTCCTTGGTCATTTGGGGGGCTGTTTTTGAGACCTGTTCTCCTGAGCTCCTGTGTCTTTGCAGGGGTCAGGGCTTCCTTGCAAGAGGCAGAGCAGGAAAAACGTCTATGACTCAGCTTCCTTTGTTCCTTGTACAGTGCCAAACTGAGTTCATTGACATTTTAAATACAGTGGACTGAGCTTGGTTGGGTAAGGGATGGATGTGTACACTGTTCTGTCTCTGCTGCTGCGAGAAGTCTTTGGCAGGGGAGCAAGAAAGGCAGCTGAGCACTGTGTGAGTGCTCAGACATGAAAGACACAAGAGGTCATCTGTCAATGTCCAGCAGACACATATGAAGATATATCTTCTCTCAGGAAGGTGTATGCCATAACAACAGGACTTTCTCTCGTGTTTATTATATCCAGCAGGTTGTAGAGTACCAGATATTTCTTAGAAGTAGTAAAATCCAGCTGATCTCTTGGCTCCCCTTTAGTTAAAGACATCAACGGAGTTAGGACTTCTGCCTCTGCATCAAAGTTCCTCAGATGAGAAGGTTTAATGAATAACAGGTATGCCAAAGAAAGAACATTTCATTTTGGAAATGCTGAAATATTTAATTTCTGAAGCATTACAAGATTAAATTCTCCAACAGCTTGTTCAGATTGGATTCACCAGCAAAAATTAGAGATGAAGAAGATGATGACGATGAATACTTCTTAACTACCGCTCTGAAGTCTATTACTCCTATGGGAAAGATATTTCAGTACCTCCTTCCTGTGGTGGTCAGAACTTTTTGTCCACTTCCTAACCTAAGCAAATTCTGCACCCAGGGAATCACAGAAACCCCTGGAAGCAGAGTAAATGTGAAGTGCTGTATCAAGTGTTGGACAGTGTGATGCCAAAGAACTCTCTGTAGTATCTCACACTGCTTTTGGGTAAAGGACAGGCAGATCAGGACTTTCTTTACTGCTTTTTGTGGTACACAAAAGCTATGCCATCTCATGCTATAAACTAGATTCTTGAATTCTCAGATCATCCTAGTAGCATTTCTTTACACCAAAGGTAGCAGGTAGTTGTAATGAATAGCTTTCTGCTTCCATAAGCCCTGTGTAATTCTTTTATGTTGCTCAGCTGAGTGGTTATTTGTGATGTTTTTAATAGAGACCTAGTAAAACAAACAGGAATAAAATATGACTGGAAGGCAAATTTTAACGTGAATGAATTCAGCTCAGGTATCATGAAGATATCTGACATTAAAAACAAACAAACCAACAGACAAGACAAAAAACCAAGCAAGAACCCTCCCAAGGGAGGAAAAAAAAAAAGAAAAAAAAAAAAAGAAAGAAAAAAAAGGACTTAAAAAGAAGAAGAAAATTGAAGCTTAAAGTTTCCAACATATTTACAGGGTTGCAATTTACATAAAGCTTTGTAACACATACTTTGTTCCAAATCCATTACATTCACTCAAATGCATTTTGTAACTAAGAGGCCAGTGCCACAAGTTACAAAATCACTGATGTCTCTTTTCTCCAAACTATTAAGAAATTTCTCTGCCAACTCTGGCTCATTAAATTTTCTTGTTTGATTTCCTACTGTGATGATTAAAGTTGCTGGATGTGGAATCCCACATCTAATATTTGGTTCTTTTTGTTTGTTTCCAGCAAACTTTTGTATCTGGCAGCTGTTTCCTTTGTCACATCAGCATTTATCTTTATCCTAATCATCTTTAAAAATAGTGAAGTTCACAGTTCTTCCCTTTATTTCTTCTGAATTGCATTTATCTTGTAATTTATCTTAGAAGTGTTTCCAGAAGGGACTATAGAGCCCCTGCCTTCTGCAGACAATGAAATTAGTAAGCACTGATACCATTCGATATCCAAGATCTACAAACCCAACAGTTTAGTTGGCTCTATAGTTTCTAGTTCCTCATCAAACATAACATATGACTACTAAAATACATAGGAAAAAAAAGAACAAAAATTGTTTGTATAGCAATAGCATTCCTAATTAGCGTCACAGCAAGGTATTGGGAAACCTCATTACTAACAGAACCACAGGCTTAGTCTGGTGGAGAAAACAAGATGGGAGGACAAGGTGCCTAAATCTGTGTCTGGACTAGGTCCTAATTCGCAATAGTTCCAAATGGGGATAATCTTCCCAAACATTTCTCTCTCTTCTTCTCCTTAACTCCTCTTATTTGTCAAAATTGCTTTAACAGTGGAGTATTAGGTATGAATGCAAGAAGCAACTCATTTTCTTCAGAAGACACAATTATTACTCCTCATACTATAGTTTTATCTCTATATCCCACTCTAAAACTTATTGAAATAACAGGGTTTTCCATCTACTTCAATAGATTCTAAATCCATAAAACTTAAAGTTAATCTTGCTTCTTTTGAAGTAATTTCAAGTTATATGTCAGGTCACAAGTTAGGTTAAGAAAAGAATCAATCACACTTTATAACACTACAACTCTAACTCTTCTATAACTACACAGTTATTGCAGTTTATGTAATTATACTGTATCTAACTAATTACTAATGTTTCTTATAGCAAGGAAGTTAGTCCCATTTGTTGAACTGCTTTTTAATATCTTTTTCTTTCATATTCTCACAAATAATACATTTTAAATGTAGTTACATGATGCAGTTATTTACACTGAAATTGCAGTCATTTGTGTACAGAACTTTTCAGTTATGCTGCTGTATTATTAATTACCTGGACCAGAATACATAACTACTCCAATGTATACACTACACCAGTCTTAAAAGCCAGCTATCAAGTAACTCTAATGCTTTCAGTAACTAATACAATGTTTATCTACCGCATCTTAACTTCAGCTCTAGATAAAGTCAATAGATTTCATTATAGAGAAAGGTTCTGTTCAGCAGGACAAAGGTGGCAGGTTTTGGCCACACATATAGCTAGAAGCTGAATGGCTCCTGTGTAATACCAGGGTAAATTAAATAGGATAGTGGAACCAAAGACTTCAGCTTGTCACCAGAGCTCGAAAATTTTCCTGATGATCTTAGACTATAGACATGTAAAAATACTAACTGGTTTCTTTCTATGGTTTTTAGTTACCAATGGATAAAACTTTCCTGAGGATGCTTTATCCAATGTGTGTTGTACAGACAGAAGTATAATGCCAGGTGTAGACTGCTGAATCCACCTCTGGTGAAGTCTGGGATATAGCTTTACTTCAAAGTGTTTAAAAAAGGGATGGTAGCTTACAGACAGTGTATAATGATTACATATCAACAACATATTTTGGATGAAATAAGCTTTTTTTCCCCTAAACTTTAAATGGGTACTTTCTAATGGCAAGGCACACCCTAAAAGTGGGTGAGACTTGAGCTCCTCTTCTTTCTCACATCTCAGATTTAATGATGAGCACTATACTGATCCAGCAGTATACAGTTGGATCAGCAATTCTGTATACCTGATACCAGCATTAGTAAGTGCCAGCATTAAACTTCACTATGGTATTAGTTTTGTGTACGTCACCATACCCCTAAATCTTCATGGTAAGCAGCTATAGCTCTTACCACCCAGGCTCAGTGTGTCCCTGTCCTACAGCCTGCCACCCCCTGTCCAGAAATGGGGCAAAGCCCCCCTGCCTGGCCTTTCCTCCCCCGCCCCAGCAGCACTGAGGAGGAGGAACTGAAGGCATGTCACATCCCCATCTCTCCGCTCCCAGCAAACTGCTGAAGCAGAGAAGCATTTCCTCACATGTACTGCCAGCAGGGATCTGAAGGTTTCAGGAATTCCTCTAGGAGTAGGTACCAGTCCCCAAGGAAAATTAGATCAGCTCCCTGCTCTTACTTGTGTGCCCACTTGTACTCCTGATATTTCAGTGATTCTTGTCCATAGCACTTAATGGTGTTGTGCCATCTGAGGTTATGATGGTACATTCTGATATTGTTATCATGAAGGACTCGGCTAGTATCACCCACCGCTATGCAGAGTTTTTGCATGGTTGCACACACCATTAAACCTACAAACACGTTCTGCAGCAACAGGATCCAGAGGTATTTGTGAGGTGTTTAGGGCACTGAGTGATGTACAGGGAGAGTCAGGAGCTTCTGAGGGGACTCACAAAATCCTTTTATAATAGAATAACCTGAAATGACTGAACTATGGACTAACTAATCCATAGTTAGTCCATGGACTGAAGAGTCATCACATTTTTAGCTACCCTCAGTGTGTGGGCAACAAACCCATCAGAATAGCTAGTCAAAAGGAGGCAACCTCTTCCATCATCCTAAAATGGAGAGGATCCACGTCTTTACTTCTTTAAAGAGAAAAACCAAACACAGCTGGGTACCCCAAATGGAAAGATGTTTAGATCTGATGATAACAGTAGTTCGTTTATAAACACAGAAATCTAAGCTAAAATATGAAAAGATTTTCAGGTCAGTTGAAATATTCCAAGAACATCAGAAACTCACGTAAAGTTTGGAGCCACTGAAGAAGACCTGCAGGTGGCTTACAAAATTCAAGTTAAGACTTGATTAAAAACCTAAGATTTTCATTGTTTATCAGAAATGAGTCAAACCTCTGAAGCTTTTGAGGTTCACTCATTGCTAAAGAGAGCTCTGCCAGCAGCTTTGTATCTCATAAAAAAATCTATATTTAAGCCACAAGTCAACTGAAAACATTAAAAAATATAATTACAGCCTACAGTGTGTTCTTTAAATATATATATTTTCTCATTTAATTGACAGTGGAAATTATTGGTGGGGTATCGTTTTAAAGAAAAACAACATAATGTTCTGTCAAGCTGAGTATGTTCACACAATGGAAGCTTAACTTTGATTAGGCATGATAGCTGTGGTTGTCAGGAACTTGCCCTCTTGTTCAAGTTATGCTTTAACATTTTCTGAGACTCCTACTAGAGTCAAAGTTAAATTTACAGACTTGACATTTTCCACTGCCTTTAAATATCCCTGTGACTAGCTATTCAAACATTTTCCCAGCTGCATTGTTCCCTCCTGTTTCTGAAGTTAGAAATGATCTTCAAGTTTGCAGTTATGAAATAAAGCAAGGGATAATTTGAAGGGGAAAAGAAAGAAAATGTGTGGTTATGACATGAAAATAACTTTTTAACTTTGGTGGGCTGATGTACTTAGATGAAATCTAAAATAGAGCATTATCTGTAAGATGCTGAGTCATTCCATGAAATTCTGGCAAACCTCTACTTCCTTAAATCCAGACAGCCAGAGGTGTGGAGCCACATACTGGAGGACTGAGTGTCAAGCAAAGTAGAAAACCAAGTCAGTAAATCTGGTAACCTTACAAGGAATTGTCAAAGTCAAGGTGTTATTCAATAAACATAAAGCATAGTTCTGCTGTCATTAGGTATAAGGTAAAATACACTGACAACAAAGCACGAGGGTTTGTGGGGACCAGTGGTAATGGAGTGCATGAAGACAGTTCTCATGCAGAGGATCATATTTGTCATATGGCAACAGCAGAGGACACAAAATTTCAAAGTAAACATGGTGATATACAGACCGCAGCCTCCAGACATGACATGTAATTGAGAGCCACTGATGCAGCAGTAGTAGTAGTTACAGTCTTTGTAGTCCACGACTGCGAAGAGAACTGAAGCTGTAAAGCCCCATCATTACCAAGACGCTCTGTGAGGGAAGGGACTAACGCTACTGTTGCAAAAAGTGAAAACCTATTTTATGTGGGCATCTTACCTTTCATGACACTACTTACTGCTGAATTGGAACTTGCTGTACTTGTGTTACAGTATTTTTGAATGTTAATAATAGTATCTTGTTGCTGTCCAAAGAACTGAGCTGAAAAGGTTGCAGCACATCAATGGCATTCGCACACTTTAGATATAAGTTACTTTCTTAAACACCATAACCTATTATTTTTAACCTTTATCTATCTAATTTAAATCTATTCTTTGAGATTACATCAATCTATTTTCTAAATAAAAAATAGACTGGTTTTTGGGCTCAGATGAGCATATTATAGTTGTATAAGTGACTAGCAAGATAGATCACTATACTGACTACACAAAGCAAGTAAGCAAGTTTATTCACTACTACCCCAAAAAAAAAAAAAAAAAAAAAAAAAGAAAGAAAAAAGAAAAAAAGAGCAGCATGTTGGTTACATATATTAGTTTAAAGTTGCTTTCTCCCAGGTTTGGGAAAGAAGATCAAGGGTATTTAAAGTGAAGTATTTTTTCATTAAAAATAGTTTTGGGAAATACAGTATTGCGACATAAAAAATCCACAATCAAATCATTAAAAAAATCAATACCCACAAAATACAAATGGAAAGATTTCTAACAGGTCTATCCAAGAACATTTTGTTCTCAGCAAGGAGGAGGAAGTTTGTGCGTGTATGAATGTGCACATAAAAAATGTTTCCATTATGACAAGCAAAGCCACAGGGAAAGTGAGAGATGGTCATCCCCCTTAATTTACAAAGAGCATCTCACTTCCATGAGTATGAAAGCCCGCAGAGTTTGCCATGTCTTGGTTCTTACAGTCACACAGAGAAAAGCTGATGCAGAAATTATACCCTCCTCTTTTTACCTTACTTTTCTGCCATCATCAGTCTGCTGAGAAAAATTCCCTGTCTATGACTTTGGGTCGCCTTTATGTGGCTGCACTCCTCCTTCTCATTTAGCACAGCCCTAGCAGGAGCTGTCTTTTGCTGAGTCTCCCTATGATAAAACTAGATAACGTTACTGTGATGTGAATCATGTCATTGGGGAAATTGCATCTGGAAATCAAGCCCCCTGTGGAGGATCGAGCAATAGGGTCAGAGCAAGTGGCTCCATGTCCCCTGGAAGACCACTTGATTCTCCGCAGCTTTCCCACATGTACGTTATTACTTAGCGCAAATTGCGTAAAGTGTTTCCTCTTCAGAATATTCATATCACCAACCATTTTTAAAAGAATAGCTAACATAACAAGGCAAAGAAAAAATACAAAGGCAAGATGAAAAACATGACAACAAGCTATCTTCAGCTGGCATAATTTGATGTAATATCATTAAGTCTACAGATTGATAATGTGATTTTGATTTATGCCAGCTGGGTATCAAACACCCATGTCTCCTCTCTAATATTTAAAATGTGCTTAGTAAACCTTATTTATAACTTTCAAACACTACTAAAATGGAGATGTTCCCGCAGTATGTTCTTGTTGCTATGTGCTTAAAGATCTTAGAGATAGTAGTAGTGACTCTTGTAATGTGTAAGTTACCATGGTGATGGCTTTCTTAATGAACAGTGGATTAAATTGCTTCATAAAATATATATACTTCTGGCCTGTAGTCTGCAGGTGCATTGCTGCTTCCATAGTGTATGAAGTAAGTTCATACTTAATGGCATGCATGTTTAGTGTATTATACCAGGCTGCTGGTGTATGCTCAAAGGTTCTTATTGTGGCAGCAAATGCTGATCTGCAGAGAATTAAATATCTTTTCCTGGACCAGAACGTTCCACTCAGATATAGCAAACTTAGGAACAGCCAACTCATGTTACATGCAGAGAGGCTACAAGTAGACTCCCTTAGACCTGAAAGCAATATTGCTGTATTTGCATGGCACCACACCGAACATAATAAACTCCGTCTCTCAGAAGAATCACAGCCAGCATAGCCATCTCAGCGTCTTCTGCACTACAGAAAAGAAATGCCTGAGGCAGGTCAGTGTCTGGCCCTTTTCACTAAGAGGGAATGGCACTTAAGGGAAGAGCCAGCTTGCCTAACTGCTGTCTGAAGGGCCTGAAGATCTCCACAGTCATCCCGGAACTTCAACAGAAATCAAAACTCTCCAGCTAAGGACCATTGTGCAAGCACAATGTACTTCTGGTTCTCCTGTGTACTTCCTATTCCAGTTTATAACTCCTGCCCCAATGTGCTCTGAGGACAGGCTCAGTGCTAGTCAGTCTGCAGCTGTACTTAGTGCAGGAGGAAAATATTATCCAGAAAGATTTTTAGGAAAGTTGCAAACTTCTGGTAAGGATCGATGATGCTATCTCCAAGGTAAGAGTCTCCCCGGCCCAGAAGCATCCTGGTCTAGAGAACTAGAACAATTATATTCTGATTTTTGCAACCCAGTGTCTCTCACTCTGCTTTTTTGTCCCCAGATTTGAATAAGACAGTAGGCAATAACTTAGGTGCCACATACGTACAAGTGAAAATTATAGTTGGAAACTTCTTTTAAGTCATTTGTCAAAGACATCACAAAGCCAGGGTTTGAACAGGGATTATAGCGCTACTCAATCCTCTGGACAAACATTGAGAAAGAGTGATAGAATTCCCTGTGTAAATAGTGACAAAGAAGTCAAATATTTTGAGATTCAACTGAAAAAAAATAAGTGTGTTAAGTAATAGTACATAGGGAAATTCTAGGCTTTTTTGGTTAATAGACCAGATGAAGAACACTTGATTCGTTTTTGCTATCATTTGAAACAGAGGTGCTGCAAAAGGACAGGCAGATAACAGATGAAATATAAGGATGTAAGTACACTATTCTCACTTTAACACAACATTACTACTTACACTATAGCTAAAAGTAATGTTTAGCATTTAAATAGCCTTTATCACCTGTAGACTTCCAAGTGCTTTTCTGTACACACGATTTGATAGGTTTCTTGAAGGTGTCAGAGATTGATTTTTTCTGGATCCCTGACCACAGTTTCATGCATTATGCTATTGACAGTCTGGCAAATTAATCCAAAGTATGTGCCGTGTGCAAAACACAAGGGAAAACATTTTCATATCACATATCTTTTCCTCACTCAACCACACAATGCTGCTTCTCTCTGTTCTTGCTTCTTTGCTCCAACTCCATCCACTTTGCCCAGAAATCTCTTACTTTTTTAAAATAAGACAAGCTTTGAAAGGGTTTTCCTGGAAGTCATGCATGATATATTTATCCAGAACATTGTTTCATAGTGTACATGGAGTTGCATTCAAAGTATGTATGTAGGAAAGCCCCTTTGAAAGGTTTATTAATATCAAATAAATGGATATTTTCTCAATTTTGAAAAGGTAAATTAGAATTTTAAGAATATAATAAGATTTCAATGATATTCATAATGATAGACACAGCAAGAATTTCTATGTCTTTTTTCTACAAAAATACATGGCACCTTCAAGCATTTAAACTCCTTATCAGCTCTGAAAGCTGTAACTCTCATAATGCAGATAGAGGGAGTTGCCTAGTCCTGTAGCATAGTATCTGAACACATTTACATTATCATTTCTATCATTCATCACTCCCATTTCTCCTTAGAATTGTCTCCTCTCCTCTGTAGTCCTGCTAAGATCTGCTTTGGCCATCCTGCTTTGGTGACATTGACAGCAGAACACCTCCTTTAGTGGCTTATGGGCATCTCAGTTCTAGGCGGTAATAAACTCCCAAGCAGAAGCATTTGCAGAAGAGAGCTAAGGATGGAAAACCGGTCTGGTGCAGGGCACATGGCACCCCTCAAAACCCCTCAAAGTTTGGACTCCCCAGCAATACTCACACAAGTGATGAAAAGTTATTAGAATCATACTTTCTCCGTCAATCAATTTGGCAGGTGGTAGTGGTGTTATTTTATTGTTACTTTGGTAGAAGTTAGATTCTATGGAAAGACATTTGCATTGTAACTCTGTATCTAATAATCCGTATGTTATAACTTTTGGTAATATTATATTTACTGGCCAGTGGCATAAGGCTTTCCATGCTTTCATTTTAAAGCCAATATTCTCTTCCTTATAATTTTACCAGACTTGGACCAAAGAGACTAAGGTTCTTGTCTTAAATTTATGTATGTATTGCACACATGACTGCTGAGGAATCTGGCTGATGTCATTGTGAGGATATTCCCCATTATCTTTGGAAGGTCACAGGGATTTGGGAGACGAGTGTGTTCCTAAGCAGTGGCAGAAAACAAATGTCACTCCTATCTTCAAGAAGGGTAAGCAGAAGGATCAGGGAAACTACAGGCTGGTCAGCTTCACCTCAATCTCTGGAAAGGTGATGGAGAAAATCCTCCTGGAAGCCTTTTCCAAGCATATTAAGAAGAACAAGATGAATAGGAATAGTGAGAATGGATTTTCAAAGGAGAGAATACGCCTGACCAACCCAATAACCTTCTGTGATGAGGTGACTGGTGAGATGGATGAAGTAAGACCAGTAGATGCTGTTTACCTTGGCTTAAGCAGGGCTTTCAACACTGTCTTCCATAACTTCCTCATAGACAAACTGATGAAATATGGGCTATATAAGGACAGTGAGATGGATTAGAAAACTGGCTGAACAACTGGGCTTAAAGGGATCCCACTACAGTGGGACAAAGTCCAGCTGGATACCAGTCATTAATCGTGTGTGTCAGGGGATGATACTGGGACCAATACTTTTTAACATCTTCATGAATGACCTGGATGATGGGACAGAGTGTACCCTCAATAAATTCACAGATGATACAAAACTGGGAAAAGTAGTTGGTACACCAGATGGATGTGCTGCCGTTCAGAGCATCCTCAACAGACTGGAGAAATGGACCAATAGGAACCTCATGAAATTCAACAGGGAAGTGCCAACTCCTGACCCTGTGGAGGAATAACCCCAGGTTAAGTATAGGCTGGGGGCTGGCTGGCTGGGAGGCAGCTTGGAGAAGAGGACCAGGAGGTCCTGTTTGACACCAAATTGACCATAGCACAGCAATGAGCCCTCGCAGTAAAGAAGGCCCTAAATGACCCTGCTTTGAGCAGGGATTTGGAGTAGATGACTTCCAGAAATTCCTTCACACATCAGATGTTCTGTGAGTGTGAGGATGGGAATTCTCTCTTGTCCAAGAGAGGAGCTTGCAGAAGACTTCCCGAAACACAAAGGTGAAGATGAACTTTCACAGGGTAGCTGAAAGTGGGCAGAACAACTGAAACGTGAGACACACTATTCTTACTGCAGTCTGTAATACTGCCTACACAGTACTGCCCACTGATGTGAATGCAGAGTGCTTATAGTTTGGATCTTGCTTTCTGCCTTTCTCAGGGGAATACTAGCTTTCCATTCTACTCCTTGCTGCAGCCACACGGCAAAGTTGACGCACCTGATAGTTTTACCATCTGCACGGTAAAATCACTCAGATTTCTTTGATGGGAACTGTGTAACCTTGTACACATTAGAGATGTCTCAGATTTCCCAATGTCCTTTCACCATGGTGGAGTTTAATATTTCTTCCCAATATAGCCTACTTACTAAATTTCTTACCTCCTGCAAATGTGGTTTCCTTAATTCTTATAACTTGTTCTGATGTACTGCTAAAAACAAACACTTCTTGAATTATTTTAAGCTGAAAACCTATTGGCCCCTAATGCTCCAATCAAGTTAAACAGAAGATCAAGTTAAGCAGTGATCAAATCAGCTGGTCCTGTTATTTGTGTAGCCAGATTAAATTTTGAATATCTACTCAGGCAGGTATCCTCTAGCTATGAGTGAGTACTTCTGTTAAAAACTCTGAAAAGTACATTCACTGCTGTCTCTTTCCATGATTTTGTTGTGAGTAGTCATTTAGGATATAAAATAGTCATTGTTTCTACAGCTGTAGGAATCAGGTGATTACTAGAGAACCTCATCTTTCTTAAAGAAAATGAACAAGTCATCTGCTAACCTTTCTGTTTCCAAAAGAAAAAACCCAGTGTGAACATCTGCAGAATATCTACCTGGTCAGTGAGAGGAAGAAAAAAGGGAAGAGAAACCAACATTTAATATGCGTAAGCTTCATGTTTTTAGAAAAATAACTTCATGATTTTGGAGGCTTTATTTTCTTACATAGCAAGCATTTGATATTAACAAAGTTCGATTCCAAGAAACCAGTAAATTAAGAAAAAAAAACAAATTTTGAAATGAGATATTGAGAAACCAATTAGGTCATTTCTCTATAGATTTTTTCTTTCTACAAATCGAGATTGATTGAATTGAGATTAAATTGCAGCGAGGCACACTGCACAATGCTGCAGATAGGGCACAGCATAAAGTACACAGTGTGCACTGTGCTTCCTGACATGCTTGTGTTACCTCTATGGACAGATAAATTAAGCAGTGATTTTGCTCTTCCAGATCTGATTTCTTATATCCCTCTGGTCTTCTAGGTAGAGTAGTACACATGCTCTTTATTAAAATTGTTCATCCTTATGGTACAGACAAAATATAAAAACAGGACTATATTTAATTTTCGGGTGATTTAATGTATTACAAATATTTAGATTTCATAACATAAGGAATCTCTTTACCGGATGCAGACATTTTTGGTTCTTCATTCAATGAGGATACATATTCAATACACATTCAATGAGGTCTATACATTAATGCAATACTACAAAGATGCTAAATAATGTAATACCATTATGATACAGGAATACTAGCAGTGTAATATAAATTACTGTAATACTATAATTTCTTGTAAATTTTATGTTTGTTAATTTTTGACAGAAGACATGTAATTCTAAGGTTTAAAAAATCACCTGGATCATATAAGAATCTGCACATGCCAATTATCAGACTATCAGGTAACTCCCCTTTCTACCGGTGTTTATTTGCTCTTTTTTTTTTTGAATGTCCAGTATCTTGTGGGCATTACTATAGATTTTTCACATGCTGGTAAAACTAAAGACTTTAGACATATTCCTATAGCTATTTGAAAACCTGCAGGAAATATCTGTCTTAAGAACTCAGAAAGCTATCTTTTAAAGAAAAAAATAAAAAGTGATATAATTTCTAGCTTTAGAGCCTTTAGGTATTCCCTGTCTGCAGGCACTCTGTGCTTTGAATTTGTTCCTGATATTAACCTCTCATTCTATAAACATCTCTTGTCTTAAAAGAGGAAAAGTAGAATTTTCATATAAATCCAGGAACTCCACCGTCAAAGGAGTCTTAGCCTTTACTTTGAAATTGGTCTATGGAAAAAATCTTTTCTACAAGCACCTAAAGCCAGCTGGCCTGAAAGAAACTTGATTTTTCAGTAGTAGCAAAGTGGCAAATTGGGAAGATTACTGAAAATGCTCATCTTAATTTAGTTGCAAACTGTATGATCTTTCACAATAAACAATCATGGTTTGGGAACTAAATCAAAAAAGTGTTATGAAAATTGACTATAAGGGACTTAGGGAAATATATTTTTCTTTACAGTAAAGTAAATTAGTATCCTGAGATCAAGAAATAAACCTAGTTATTGAAATGGGAGGCATACAGAATGGCTCATGAGAGAATACTCTTCTTTAAATACAGCTGCATTGAGCTGACATAAGGAAGCAGCATGTGGATGGGATTAAACTCCTAACTGTAGACACCTACACTGCATGGGCATGTGGGCTTGGTATCTTGGCTCCCGTCACTGGCCCCCAGGCAGTTCCCTCACTGTAGGCATCACCTTTCATCTGGGACACTCTACAACATCTAGGATGTCTGCAAATGTGACTCAGACCTAGAAGAGCCCTATGCCTTGTTGGAATGGAATCTGAGGGCCAGGGAGATACTGGAGGGTATTTCAAATGACACTACATGTCTATGGATACACAGCTGAACCAAACCCTTTAAATAGTATCACTCTCCGAAGTCCATTGAACTTTCTGAGCAGACCTCCTTTGGTTATGATGGGAAAACGGTTCTCCAGACCACAAGCAGACAACACCACTCAGACACATAAAAATGTAAGTGTCTAAGAATTCAGAGTTGAATGTTCCCCTTGACAGACACTGGTATGATTTATTTGCAAAAGCATGGACCAGATGGCAGAGGGGGTTCTTACAAACTTTCGTATGAAAACCAGTTTTCATCTTCTTCTCTCTGATTATGGGAAACCTTAAGTGAATCAGTAAGAAATGTTTGTGGTTATTATCACAAACAGGATTTAAATTTTTATATATGTTTTAGATGCATGTTTTTCTACAGCTATTTCATTGAAGAAACAAATAAAAGTTTAATGATTGAATTGATTTTTTTTTCTTACCATGTCGTTGTCCCAAGCAACAAAAGACGACTCATTAATAAGCATATGCCTTGTTTGTTTTGGAACTGTTGTGTTAGGTTTTTTTTAATGTATGTATATGCATATACGTATGTACAGGTCTATATATACACGACTGTGAGCTTGGGTTTGGATACAGTTTTACATTTTATTGAAAAATTCATTTTTTCATCAAAGACTATTACCAGCAGAATATTTTTGTGCATTTCCAATTAAAACTTTCAATGTTTCATTAAGTAATATTTTCACTGTTTTCTCTTTGAATAATACCCTTCTGACCCCGTGTTTACTGATAGCTGCAGCTGTGAGGCTTTGCAGAAAAAGTGATAGGTCTCATTTATTTAAATAAACTACTATGAAAGTTTGGGGATTATTCTGCCTTTGGCAATTATTTGAAATCCAGGAATAGTAGTACTTGTTAGGTTTAGCTAATTAATCTTCTTGTCCTTCATTAGTCACAACTCATTTTACATCTAAATGAGCATCTAGATCTTTTCCTTAGTTCAGTGGACCAGAGTGTTGCCTTTTGGGCCCGAGGAGCAGAGGCAGAACATCAGCTGTGTAGCACATATCGGTATAACAAGCTCCATGTTGTGAATGTCAGTGGCACTAGAGCTGTGCTGAAGAAAACCAGGTGAGGTGGCCTGTCGGTAATGCGAATATCTTTGAAATGTATTTATTACGGGAAATCACCCAAGAGGAGGGGACTAAGAAAAGAGAGGCTTAATCCAATTGATAAAGTGTCATCAAATCCCATTCTCTCAAGGATTTAAAGAGATAAACGCAGACAACTGTATTGAAGACTTTTTCACCACCTAGTAATAATGCTACCAGAAACTCCTTCCAGCGCTGTCATATTGCAATTGTGTGTCAGTTTAGCTGTTTGCCTGCTTAAATTTATGGAAAGCTGTTTGTAAAAAGCACAACATTCCCTCACCCTCCAAATATATAACAGATGCAAAAGTGCTCTTGAGGGTATATATACTACGAAGACTAAACTGTTCAATTTGACACATTTAGGTTGTTGGCAATGTGCTTTGTTTAAATTAAAAATAACACTTTGCTAAAGATGATGAAGCAGGCTGCTGCATTGAAAGAAAGTATTAATCATGATTATTGTAGTGATTTGCTCTTTATTAACATTTCTGCATTAGGTAGCCTCAGGCCCCAATCGAGATCGCTGCCCCATTTGGGTAGACCAATGCATATTAAAATGCTAATGAATTAAAATACACCACATTTCCTATACACCAACACGTAATAGAACTGGTCCCTTCTCCAGAGAAGCTGACTCTGCTTTTTTTGTTTAGACTCCAAGGTTCTGGTAAAGGGCTGGTTTTCGTTTTGTTTGTACAACAGAGGAAGACTCACTGGCCATTAACAAGGCCAGAGCATTCCCAGAGCTGCCAGTCCTGGGGTTCTGGTTTCACTGGTGGGAGAGAGCTGTGCCTTTGCGCAGTCACCGGCGGCCCCAGCGCGGCTGCACCCGCCTGCGTGTGTGTGTGCGAGGGGCCAGTGCCGCGGGGGAAGGGAGGAACGTTTTGTACAGGGTGTGAGAGAGGAGCCAGCCTCCGTATATTCACATGGGCAAACAGCGTTAACAGAAAATGGTAAATAATGTGTTTTTTCTTCCCATGCCTGTATTTCACATTAATTATTCTTAAACATTGGCTATCCCTCTAGTATTTTGCAGGGAATCCATGAGCACTGGTTGTGCATTTACTTTTGGTGGTTATAAATTAGCTTAAATCCTACTGATTCACGGATTTTACTCCTGATAGGGGCTCACAGTCATATGCGAGGTTTGTTAACCAGCCTCTCTTTATTTTCTTTACTGTATTTAAGTAGTTTTTAATGGCTTTTACAAAAGACTTCATCCTAACTCTGCTAATGCAGCTATATGGTTCACCTCCACAGCTGCGGTAGCAAATTAGCACTTCTTGTGAGGGACGTGGTGGTGTTTCCTGATAGTGCTGTTCAGTGCTGCTGGTTGCAGGCAGAGCAGGGAGCTTTACAGCTGCAGAACTGTAAAGGCTTTCCATTTAAAAAAAAAAAAAAAAAAAAAGAGGTATTTTACATTTGAAAAGCAAGAATTTTTTTTAAATATTTCATGTGAAGCTATATCCAAAGCCCTCTATGAAGTTAGCTAGGAAATTCCTCTCCTTAGCTAGGAGAATTTCCTTGTGAGATTTTTATGCTGTGATTCTGCTTGAGAGATAAATACTATCAGCAGATTTTATTCTCTCACAGGAAAATGAGGTGTTTCCATCTCAGTGTGAAATCAGAAACCCGCAGGTTACAAATATAGTGCAATTCAGAGGAAAAATAAAACTAAACTTTTATTACCTCCAAACCTCTGGGAAAAAAACAAAAGTAATCTCTTCCTCTAAGATGTTGTTTAAGTGGGAAGTGTGGGAGAGCTTCTCTAATGTCTCAGCAAAAGCAGTATTTGCCTCCTTTAAATTAAAACAAGAATAGTATTCCTTGTTCTATATCTTAGTGATCAGAGTTCTACCCTGAGATTTTGCTCTTCTTCCCTGAAAAACAAACAAACTGAAAACTCAGGGGGAAAAAAGTCTAATCTCTGTCTCTTTTTTCTAGTTCATATTCTGGTTTTAGTTTTTTGAGTGAAAATGGGTAAATGGCTTCACTTTTCTGTTTCTTCGTTTTTGTAAACATCTTACAAGTGAAGTCTGTGAGAAACCATGGTCCTGGCTGAGGAGTAAAGGGCAAAATTGTAAGTCTGAATACTGCTGCAGAACCATCTTCCTCCCAGAGAGTGTCTGTATTCCAGTACGCAGAGGGAACGGTGAGTGGATTTGAAATGAAGGTATACCTATTCCTCATATATACACATTACCATGTATATATATGTATATGTGTCTGACTTTCTATCTATCTGTCTGTCTGTCTGCCTGTCTTTTATCTGTTCACATTTGTTAATGCTAGTACAATGATTTCAATAAAGATGTTCGACGCTGCCCAGTTTCAGAAATCTGCTTTCCTCTGAGGGGGTCCAGAAGACAGCAATAAGTCGGTATGTTTTTAAGCTTGTTGAAACTCAGAATTTCTTTTCCACAGTAAGTCTTTGTGTATTTAGAACAATACTGATAACAAAGAACAAAACTCATGGAGTTATTGGGTGGGTGAGAGTTAGAGAGACAGAGTTGAGTCAATGTCAGTGTCAGAATGTCATTTCATAAATCAAAGTAGTCTGTGCCAGTTTGGGGATAATGTGGTTCATGCTAGATAATGAAATATGTTTTGAAACAGAAAGAGATTTCAAAATCATGGCTGAAAAATCTAAACATTGTGTTCCAAAATTGCCCAAATGTTCTATTCCTTCAGGTATGTTTTCAGACCCAGTTTTGTCAAAATTTACATACCATTTCAGAAATATTGATGGTGATGAAATGGCATTGCTACTGCACCCATCTGCACAGGGCTGTCCTGGCAATGTCTTCTTCACCTTCACTTATATCTCCTATATCATTTGTAGAGTGGAGTAAGTAACCTTGCACCACAACAGTAAATTTCTGTTATCTGGAGATCTGTATCAACTTTACTACATGTAGAGATTCTTATAGCTAGTTAAAATGTGATAAATCAAAGTCTTATGATGCAAAACAGCCCGAAGCAGCCCAGTATCACTCTTTGGCAACACTTTGGAAGGATAAATTCTTCAGAAATTTTATCATCTTAGTTTCTGAGGAGGTTAAATGAATTTTTAAGGTGGTGTATTTTGATGTATTCTATTATTCCAAAAGGTAAGAGAACTGGGTCTAGAGAAGGGATATGTGAAGATTAATTTAAAAAGTCACTAAGCACTGCACAATGGCTGATTTTCAAATGGGACCATTGCTCAAGACTGTCTGGGCATCGGTCTTCTTCCTGTGGAGGAAGTGAGTGACTGCCTTTGGATACTTGTTTTGTGGGGGTTTTGATTGTCTTTCTATCACTTATTGAACTGCTTTCGTCTTGACCCACGAGTTCTTTCGCTCCTGTTTTTCCTGTTCTCTCCCCTGTCCTGCTGGGGAGTGGAGTGAACAGAGGGCTGTGCAGTGCCTAGCTGCTAGCTGGGGTCAGTACACCACACCTAGATGTTTTTTTTCATTTTTAAATGGCAAAAGTTTCTCCTACACATATCAGAGTGTTGCAAGTTAAGAAATAAAAAAACTGATCTGAATTGCAACATAAACAAATATCAAGCTGATTAAAGCTTTGGGTTTATTATTAGTCATAAAGTCTCTCAGACTATAATGGTTAGCAATGAAAAGAAAGGGGTTTAGTTTTAAACAGGAGCACAGATCTTTTACATTTTCAGGGGTCAACAGAGTCACCAAATACATCTTCGTAGAAAATCTTATGTCTATGAAAGCAGAGGAACAAAAGCCGTAAAAAAATCCTAATCTTAGCAGTATTTTATAATTTCCTTTTATATTAAAAAAACAAACAAACAAACAAAAACAAAACAAAAACCAAACAACCCAGTTCAGCATCTCTGGGAGTTTTGTGAAGAGTAAGAAACAGTGTTGTTTCCAAGGACTGCCTTTGCTGTCACCACGCTGCAGGCAGAGAGGGAACGTGCTGTGCTGCGACGAGGTTGGTGCTGGTGGGTACGTACCCCGCAGGGGTGCGGAGATGGCGGGCCCCGAGCCAGCGGTGCTCTTTGTGCTGATGGGGCCGAATCTCTACCTGAGGTCCTGCAGCGCGATGCCAGCGAGGTGCTAGGGAGGGGCTTTGCAAGCTGTTAACCAGCACGGGCGTCCCAGCAGAGCTCTGTGGCGTAGCCGCAGCCTCATAACTGCATGTCCTGTGGGAAACTCTGCTCGTTGTGTTCACCATAACATTAAATGAAAGCACTCGGCACTCAATCTTCCACAAAAAAAAGAAATAATTAAGCCTGTTCTTAAAAGCAAATTATATCTATAATGGAAAACTGTAACCACACAACAGTATAATTCTATGCAAAATTAGTCTATGAAGCTAAATTAACTAATGAATGCTATTACATGCTATATTGCATATTATATCACATTATAACACGTCCTTTGATTCTTTCTATAAACAGACCCTGTTTATAAAACTGTCCTGGTTTTGGCTGGGGTGGAATTAATTTTCTTTCTAGTCATTGGTATAGTGCTATGTTTTGGATTTAGTGTAAGAAGAATGTTGATAACACACTAATGTTTTTAGTTGTTGCTAGGTAGTC
>JASVER010000088.1:3114414-3146734 GCA_030449065.1 Oceanodroma leucorhoa
GATTCTCTCCCCCGTCCCACCTGGGGGAGAGTGAGCGAGCGGCTGTGTGGTGCTTAGTTGCCGGCTGGGCTTAAACCACGACAAAAACAAAAAATACACTTGAAAGTTCTGGTAGTACTGATGAAAACCAAGTTGATATAAAGTAACTGAATTAAAAAAAAAAAGAACAAATGATACAAATCATGATTTATCTCTTGCTATTTCTTTTATTCTTCTAAAATTCTAGAGCAAAGGACCGTGATCTACTTTATTGTTACCAATAATGGGGCTCCTGTTCCCTTATTTTCTTACTTTTTACTCATCCCAAACAAAAACTAAACAACAAGAGAGACAATACTAAGCTGTTTCCCAAGTTTCAATTAGTCAGCTTTATTGATGTGGATTGAATACAAGAGGTGGATGCAGCCTTCATTATGTGTGTTTTAAACATGGCTCGGAAAAGTAAAAAGTTAATGCCACGTTCATCATAGAGATAGGGAGCTGAGGCACACAGAGTAAGGGTCTTCAAAGGTGTGTGTTGCAGTGTTTAATTCTTTTTTTTTTCAGAGCTGCTTGAGCTTGTAAGTCATTATGCTTAACTTACAAATAAGAGAGAAAAAAATTACACTCCCAATTATTTCAAAGCTATTTTGTCCAATATTTGTTGTGAATGTAAAAATAAAATAAAATTTTAAAAATGGAATTAAATATCATAAAATACAGTAAAAGTTTTATAGATTTTTGAGAATGCAGAGCAGATTTTTGAATGTCACAGATATTTGGAAACAGATGGTCATGTGTACCAGAATCCTTTTCAGGATTGGGTTTGTTAGAAATTATAGATGCTCAGGGTCAGGTGTATTGTGTCTCTAAACACCTCCTTTTGTGTACCATTTGGAGGAGAAAGCAGGTGTATGTTTATCCTTCCTCCAGAAAATGCAACATTGTTTATATGTTCCATATTTAATTTTTAGCTTTATTTTCTGGAAAGAAGTAGCCTGTACAATCATACTCTTTTTTGTGTACCTGTTCTCCTCAGAAGTTTTGAACTTGGTGAAGCCTTTCACACAAACTTAACGGTGGTGGAATGGTAAGGACTCTAAAACACACAAAGTTCCAAAAAGTTTTGTGAATATTCATGGCCAGATAAGAGAAGAAAAAGCTTAATATAACACCAGCAGAAGATGTTAATAAAAGCATCCTTTTCCAGATATAAATTTATTTTCATTAGTTTGTTGCTGATAGAACTACTTGTTATTAAACCAACTCATCCTTTTGCTTTCTGCTAAACAGCAACAAATTCTTCTCAGAAAACAAAGCCGATAGGCAGCATGTTTCTATTATTGACAGCAGTACAAATTCTAGGTTTAAGTATTTAAGAAGTATATGATCAACAGAACACAATTTTCATCAAAGTTTTTACAGTCTGTCTTGCCTCTCTGTGCTGGTTTTGGCTGGGGTAGAGTTAATTTTCTTCATAGTAGCTAGTATGGGGCTGTGTTCTGGATTTGTGCTGAAAACAGTGTTGATAACACAGGGATGTTTTAGTTACTGCTGAGCAGTGCTTACACAGAGTCACGGCCTTTTCTGCTTCTCACCCCACCTTACCAGCGAACAGGCTGGGGGTGCACAAGGAGTTGGGAGGGGACACAGCTGGGACAGCTGACCCCAACTGACCAAAGGGATATCCCACACCATATGATGTCATGCTCAGCATATAAGGCTGGGGGAAGAAGAAGGAAGGGGGGGGACGTTTGGAATGATGACATTTGTCTTGCCAAGTCACGACTATGCATGATGGAGCCCTGCTTTCCTGGAGATGGCCGAACACCTGCCTGCCGATGGGAAGTAGGGAACGAATTCCTTGTTTTGCTTTGCTTTCATGCACGGCTTTTGCTTTACCTATTAAACTGTCTTTATCTCAACCCACAAGTTTTCTCACTTCTACTCTTTGGATTCTCTCCCCCATCCCTCCGGGCGGGATTGAGCGAGTGGCTGTGTGGGGCTTAGTTGCCGGCTGGGGTTAAACCACAACATTCTCAGAATGCTAAAGTCCAAAACCAGCAGCGTTAGCAGAGACTTCAACTGATGTAAATTCAGTCCTGACATATGGGCTACGTACCTGAGAGGAGCGTGTCATGGTTGTTGATCTGCGACATATATGAACACCCAAAGGGAAAATTCATCTTTCCCCAGTGAACTCTGCCCGATGCCACGGGGAGCGTGGGTGGAGGATTGCAACAGGAGCTCTTTCTAGAGGGGGAAACTACCTGGGCACCTGTAGGGTTGGACTGTGCCTTAAGTCTTTCTTAAATTCTGCACTTCAACTTAAAAGAAATTAAATATCAGCCTGTCATTCTTGGTAAAAAATAATGTATTTCCTTTTTTTGTTTTTGCTATGTTTTGAAGCAGCTATGCTGCTATGCAATTTAAATAATTAGTCTAGTTCAAGTAGGGCTTTAAATGTTTTCAACTTTGTAAGATATATTTTCCTAATTACTGAAACCTTTAGACATTTTAAAAAAGAGTCAACCATTACTAGGTATTCAGTTCATGATTTTCAGAAACACACAGTATTGTATGGATTAGTAGTTACATTTCATATGCGGAGACATGTAGTTGACAAATGAGCCTAGATTTGACATCCATGTAAAACAACGGAATGATGCCTGCCTGTTGCTTATTTATAGAGGAAAGGATACAGGTAATAAAACTGTAAGTGGTTATTTGCCATCTGACAAACATTTGAATTTTACTTGAGGGGAATAGATAATGTTTCAGATAAATAGAATTTTTATTGTTTTCTGGAAAATACGTTGAATCCAGGTATTCATATTCTTTCATTTGTTTCTTGCTGGGTTTGGGGTTTTTTTTTGGCATTGACATAGAAACATTTTGAGAGATGATTTTAGGATATTTTGAATTGCACTGCATTATTTAGAGAAAAATTACACATACTGAGGAACAATGATAGATGGGGAGCCCCAATGATACCCCATCTTGGCCGTTTCCGGGACACCACAAGGGAGTGACCAGCCACCCAAAGGCTCATCCGAAGGACCCTGTGGCACAAGGGCAAGGAGGAGCCCCAGTGACTCTAACAAGTCCCCCACTGGGCTTTGTTGGGGAACGTCAGCCCATGGGCCAGGGGACACCTGTCACCACCAGCCAACAAAGGAAGATCCCCATCATCCCACAGACTGAGGGGTCACTGCCATCAAAGGGATGGGGCTCAGTATGGGGTGCAGGGGGAGGGCATTCCCAGATTTCACAGGATTTATGATGGGATGTTTTAGGGATGAACCAAGGGTGGGGAAAGGGAGGGATCAAGGTGGTTTGGGAACAAGTGGGAAAATAGAGGGATAAGTGGATAGAGGAGGTAGTTGTGTGCAAGCAGGGGCTGGTCAGTGCACCTGCTTGGTCATGCCCTGTGCCTGACCAGCGCAGTGTGTCCTGGCTTCTCACCAAACCCATTTCTAGCTATTTTTCTGAGTGTGTCAGAGTGGTCCATGTGTGGATGGTGCCAGCGACTAGAGTGAGTACAGTTATGCGAGTGAGAGTGCTAGGAAAGTCCCACTGGATGAGATGATGAGCAGGTAATGTGGGCTGGGGTCTGGAAGGGGGTCTCTGAGGATGCAACCACAGGAGGAGATGGCAACTGGAGGGATCAGGGGTCCAGGCCAACTACTGGAGAGACCATGGGGTCTGGAGGTGCACTGGGAGGGTGTGTGTGTGTGTGTGTGTATCTCTGTGTAGGAGGCAACTGGAGTCAAGAGGATCCAGGACCAGAGACTGGATGGACTGGTTTTCTAAACTCTGTTACTGGAGGGATCCACAGTGTCTATGTGTATGTGTGAGGCAGCCTGTACCTGCAGCTGGAGTGGATTTGTGGCCTTGGGGGCTTGTATGTCAATGTGACAGCAGCTGGGGAGACTGGGATCCAGGAGCAGCTACTGGACAGACTATCTCAGCCCAGCTACGGGAGCTGTCCACATTGTACGAGGTACAACATATATCCCCACTAAAAGATCTTCATCTTGCTCAGCTAGAAAAGGGGAGCAGGATGAGACCCTTTGTGCTATTGGTGTTTATGTGAGTGCTCTGTGTTTCTGTGTTGATCTGTGTGCCTGGCTTGGAATATATGTATATGGGTGGTGTATACTCATGCTCTGTGTGTGTGTGTCTACTGGGAATACAAGCTCAACCTTGCTGCTGGTTGGACCTGGGGGCATGGAGCTGCTGCAACCTCATGTCTATCAGGCCATCGAATTCATCCACTAATGAAGAATATGTTGTAGGAATTTATTGTTCTGACGTTTTGCCAGTTAGCTTTTATTGTCAGTGAGTTTCCAAAAAGCAGTCAAAATGCTTTGAACAAATGAGTATAGAAAGGTTCACACTTCAAATATTTTCAACTGCACGGTCCTTAATTGGAAGCAGATATATGTGTTTAGATTGTTCCTTTGTAATTTTGTGCAGATTGCACATTCTAATATTAATGTTGGTGATCTGTCCAGTTCAAAATAATTTTTCCCTAAGGTGTCAGAATCACAGAATGGTTGAGGTTGGAAGGGACCTCTGGAGGTCATCTGGTCCAAACCTTCTGCTACAGCAGGGACGTGTATAGCTGGTTGCTCAGGATATCCCCAAGGATGGAGACTCCACTATCTCCCTGGGTGACTTATGCCACTGCTTGGTCATCCTCACAAAAAAAGGTGTCTCCTAATGTTGTTGCGGTTTAAGCCGGCAGGCAGCCAAACACCACACAGCCACTCGCTCACTCCCCCCCACCACAGTGGGACGGGGGGGGGAGAATCGGGAAAAAAACTCTAAAATTCGTGGATTGAGATAAAGACAGTTTAATAGAACAGAAAAGGAAGGGAAAATTATTATTACTATTACTATTACTATAATTATTACTATTACTATTACGATAGAACATACAAGATGAATGATGCACAATGATCACTGATCACCACCCGCTCAAGGAGTGATCCCCCTTATCCACCAACCCCCAGTTTATGTACTGAGCATGACGTCATATGATAAGGAATACCCCATTGGCCAGTTGGGTCAGCTGTCCTGACTATGCTCCCTTCCAGCTTCTTGTGCACCTGGCAGAGCATGGGAAATCCTGACGGAAAAGTCCTTGACTAGTGTAAGCACTACTTAGCAACAACTAAAACATCAATATGTTATCAACATTATTCTCATACTAAATCCAAAACACAGCACTACACCAGCTACTAGGAAGAAAATTAACTCTACCCCAGCCGAAACCAGGACAAATGTTCAGACAGAGCCTCCTGTGTTTCAGTTTGTGCCCAATAGACAGTCCAATAATAAACCGCAGACAGGAGTGCATTGCACAATAATATTAGTAACTAGTACAGAGGTAATGGAAGCCTGATATTTCCATAGGCATGATGTATTATGCAAAATATACTTGCCTTGAGGTGGGGAACTTGAGCTCAGTTCCAATTTATTTGCCCTGGATGCTTCAGCTTTTACATTATGCCTATGCTAAACTGTTGACCATAGAATTTGAAACAATTAAGTCCAAAGAAAAGATTTCAATGATCTGGGAAAAAGGGACAGGTTTTTTTCTTACTGAAACATAGTAATTTCACTTAGGAAAAAGCAAAACCTGTTCATGCAAAACATTTTAATTAGTATTTTGAGACAGAAAATGGTTGCATTGAAAATATTTTGAACAGTAAGTAGAGGTATTAAACTAAATCCTCATCTTTTGTATTAGTATTACCTCTTTGGATGATGATGTAACTTTGTACTGGATCTGTCTGGGATGGAGTTAACCTTCTTCATAGCAGCCTGTATGAAGCTTTATTTTGGTTCTGTGACTAAACTGGTGTTGATAACACATCAGCGTTTTGTCTGTGGCTGAACAGGGGTGGTACAGCATCACGGCTTGTTCTCACTTTTCCACCCTCCTCCTGAGTGAGTAAGTTGGGGGTGAGCAAGAAACTGTGACGGGACACAGCAGGGACCGGTGACCCTAAATGGCTGAAGGGATATCCCATACCATATGATGTCATGCTCAGTGACAAAAATGGGGTGGAGGGGATTTTGTTTTCCAAGATAGTCATTGCTCAGACACTGTCTGGTGGTGAGTGATTACCTTTGCATCACTGCTTATTTTTTTTTCCCTCTTTCCCTCAGTTATTAAACTATCTTTATCCTGACCCAAGAGTTTTTTCATTTTTGCTCTTTGTATTCTCCCCCATCCCGCTGGGGGAGGCAGTGAGTGGGCGGCTATGTGGGTGCTCAGCTCCTGGCTGGGGAGGGAACCCAACACAAATTTCCAGATCTAGTTGGGAGTTTTCCATAAAGATAGTTTTACATACACAAAAACTGCAGTTTCCTGAAAACTGTAGGTGTTCAAAAGCATATTTCTTATTTTAGCATTTGTGTTGGAAAATTAAATACATTAGCTAAACGGAAATATTTAATTTTACTAAACTGACTTCCTTTTATTATCATTTTAGCAAAACAGTAAACCATGTTTCCTGTAATTCATGGGGATCGAGTTCACAGTCACTGCCTCATGACAGATGTGTTTTGCATAAGGCTCCCTGTCTGCAGCAAGAACCTGTCGCTTCCATATTGCAATCACTGTTGTGCCCTGCTCCTGTATAGAAAAATGCAGTTTAGTATTGAACAGACTTGCAAGAAATAGCTGGATACATATGAGGCACCTTTAGATATGTCTGGTGGGTGTGACTACAGTGAATTGGTCCCTTTTATAGTCAAATACAGAGGGGAAAAACAAATAAACAAACAAAAAACCATTTTAGACTCTCATCCTGATGTAGATGTTTAGAATAAACCAGAGGAACTGCTCACTAGCATTGCCTACTTCTATCAGCTACAGAAGGAACACAAAATGACTCAGATGAAGACTAAAATTAGGCTTGATGAATTCCATCTTCATTTTTACAGGGAACTTGCATGTGGGAATGAACAGATTTTTCATTTCAATTAAAATAACAGAATTAGGTTCTTTAAAAGAATTTATATTCCACAAAATCATTTTGAATTTACCTACTCCTTCCTATTTTGAGACTAAAAAAAGATTTGAATTTTTTGTCTTTTAAAAGTTGAATTTCACTTAGTACTATTAATTATGGCTTCATTCTTGTATGACATCCCCCTATTGTTAATTTTTTGAGGCTGCATCTAGATTCTGGTGTTTCCTGGGATTCCCCACTTAGACTGTGGTGGGGATCTGGCATACTTGACTGGGCCAGCGGATGTTGCAGCTCTGGGCTCTGTGCAAGGGGCCAGTGAGGACTATCCAGCACCTCAAGCCAAAAGAGTAAAAATGAAAATTTAAAGTCTGTAGTGCTTAAATGAACTGAACTGTAAAATTTTAGGGTTGCACTGAATCAGTAATATCTTATATTTGTCCTTACAAAAGAAATAAACAATCCTAAAATACAATGTAGTAGTACTCAATGTGGATTTCTCACATTTATTTGAGGAATATCAGTTCATGAGTTTCTGTTTTAATTAGCATGAGTCATAGGTTTTGTATTTTATTTTGTGACAGAGACTTTTTTATTCTATTCATAGAAGATGTTATTTTTTAGCCCACAAGTTAGGTGAGAAACAGCACCTCAGCATGGTATGAGTGATCTAGAATTATATTTGAAAATAAAGTTTTTTAATTATAATTATGATCTGAGAATTAATTTTAAACTGTACTTCACAGTTGTTTTTTTTACACAGGGAAATAATTTTGTCTTTCTAATTTTAGATTATTTGACTATGTCAGAGAAACACAGTTTACTCAATAGTTTTTCTGCACCAGAAGGATCATTAATGTCCTCCTCAATCCAGTCCCTAGGTATCACAATGGTCTTGTGAAATAATTTATTTCATAATAGTCTTTATAATATTAAATTTGAGCCTACCCCTCATGTTTAAAATACATTCCAGAACCTCCGTGCTCTAATAAATAGAAATATTTTCCTATTTCCCACCCTAACTTTATTTCTGGATCACTCAGTTCATCTGTTGATGAGGGATTTAGAGGTTTTCCCCCTGTGTCCACAGACACTTGTGTGTCTGTGGACTACTTTGGAAGAGACTATAAAGGGAATCGGAGAAAAGCCTGTTTATATTCCATGTAAAGAATAACACCTACATGATTTTTCTCAAGCCATCAAAAGCTACTAAAGAAATGTTAGATGTCTACAAACTGGAAAAGGTTGGAAAACATTGGATCAGCTCAAAAATAATTCTGAGTCTTTAGTACTCACTCCACAGATATGTTTATAGGCAAAAGTTATGTGCTCTTTCGGAATTAATGTGTTTTAACATTTTTTTTTGCCTTTTCTTGTAAAACAAGAAGTCCAAATCCCCAATCTATTTGTCTGTCTTGGACTATCTGTCTGAATTAATCTTTCTGGGGCCTAAGCATGTATATATTCTGATGAATAAAAGAAAGACAAGGAGCAGCCCCTGGCCCTTGATGCCACGTAGAACTGATCTGTTCATGTCCACGCTGTGCCACGGACAGCCCCTCCCCGGAAGGCTGGCTACATCCACAGGCATACACCTTGGCATCTTCAGGCCCAGCTAGTGCCCCTAAGATATAAAATTATTAGCATGTGTGGCAGTGATGGTACTGGGGATAATTTCAAAGTGCCTGAAATAATGCAAGGATTATATTGCAGTTTGCTAGGGGAAAGTTTTTATAGCAGTTCTGTTTAGTATCTTTATCAATGATCTGGACGAGGGGATTGAGTGCACCCTCAGTAAGTTCGCAGATGACACCAAGTTGGGTGGCAGTGTTGATCTGCCTGAGGGTAGGAAGGCTCTGCAGAGGGATCTGCACAGGCTGGATCGATGAGCTGAGGACAATCGTGTGAGGTTCAACAAGACCAAGTGCCGAGTCCTGCACTTGGGTCACAACAACCCCAGGCAACGCTACAGGCTTGGGGAAGAGTGGCTGGAAAGCTGCCCAAAGGAAAAGGACCTGGGGGTGCTGGCTGACAGCCAGCTGAACATGAGCCCAGGTGGCCAAGAAGGCCAACGGCATCCTGGCCTGTGTCAGGAATAGTGTGGCCAGCAGGAGTAGGGAGGTGATCGTGCCCCTGTACTCGGCACTGGTGAGGCCGCACCTCAAATACTGTGTTCAGTTTTGGGCCCCTCACTACAAGAAGGACATTGAGGTGCTGGAGCGTGTCCAGAGAAGGGCGACGAAGCTGGTGAGGGGTCTGGAGCACAAGTCTTATGAGGAGTGGCTGAGGGAACTGGGGTTGTTTAGCCTGGAGAAGAGACTGAGGGGAGACCTTAATGCTCTCTACAGCTACCTGAAAGGAGGCTGTAGCGAGGTGGGTGTTGTTCTCTTCTCCCAAGTTACTAGCGATAGGACGAGAGGAAATGGCCTCAGTTATGCCAGGGGAGGTTTAGATTGGATATTAGGAAAAATTTCTTTACCGAAGGGGTTGTCAAGTGCTAGAACAGGCTGCCCAGGGAAGTGGTTGAGTCACCATCCCTGGAGGTATTTAAAAGAGGTGTAGATGTGGTGCTTAGGGACATGGTTTAGTGGTGGACTTGGCAGTGCTAGGTTTACAGTTGGACTTGATGATCTTAAAGGTCTTTTCCAACCTAAATTCTATGATTTTATGAAAATGAGAATATGGCTTCTATGCCCTGGCATATAGCATATATAGGAGTACTCAGAGGTACAAAACTGGTTTGGATTATATTGTAAGACTACAGAGAATTGTCTCAGGCAGACCTGGTGTGGTTGTTTTTATATTGCCTTATGGAGACAGAACCTGGATGGCATTGTCCCCTGAACGGGAATGGACCTATCTTGTGGAAATCTTGCTGGAGTGGTCCAGGACAGATCCGGACAGTGAACTGACAGTTAAACAGCGTGGAGAACCAAGTCTGGCACTTAGGCTTGTTCCTGACTGTGTTACGGTTGGCAATGTAGACGTATATTGAATGACTATGGTATGCAATATTCCAGATGAATTCTTGTCTATGATTGCTTATTCATTTCTAGTATAGTTTGGGAAAAATGGTGTTACTGGTATAGTCAAAGATTTGTCTTGATGATGACTTTGGCATGATGGTGGTTCACCATCATCCTCCAATTGACTAAAAATTTAGGATTCTTTTCTCTGTCTCTCTCCCTCATATTCCAGATAAATTAGAATTATCCCTAATATGCAGAAGTGTCTTTGTCATAGTTACACTCTAAAACTACTGACACTCACACAGTTACTTCTAGGGCCTGTATTGTGTTTTCTGCTCCTCAAATGTCTTGGGATATAGGGAACTAAAAAGATTCATTGTGCCTTTCATTGCTTCACTAAACCATATGTGTGGATGTTTGCTGAGACAAAGCTAACGTTGGAAACCTTCCCATTATGGTCAGATTTGCAAAGTACCAATTAAAAGTTGCCAAGCAAATGCTGACAGGTTTTCACTGGGAAAAAAAAACCAAAAAATACTGTGTAATCACATCACTGAGCAGGGCATATTTAATAAGAATATTAGGATGCTAAGCCAAAAAAGAGAAAAGAATTTACAATTTCAGCAGACATCAGAACTGCTGCAGCTGTTTAAGGGTGATACACAGGGCTAAGTGCTTTGAACTGCTGAAGCAGATTACATGTAATTCTGTACCAGTAAAGTTTTGCAAAGTTCAACTGATGAGCTTCCAGTTTTTGCCAAAATATATTTCATTAATCCTGTAAAACAGGCCTAGTCATAACTAGACACCCTTCGTACTCCATTTACAGTCAATGAAAGGGTCTCCCAGAAAACGACTCATTCACTTGGGATTCTGTATCTCAGTCTGGAGGTGCCTGTTTCTCTCAACTGATTGTAGAAGTAACCTACAATAACTAACCCCAAGACCTGTCTAAATTGAGATAAATCAAGAGATAGGTGCATGGCCATATGTCCTAAATGATTATATTTCACCATTTTTCTATATCAACTTTGTTTTCCTCTGTAAAATACATTCTGGTCTTTCGGTATATTAACAATGCTTCCAAATTAACAGTCATCAGCAATCATTGTTAACATACTAACTTTTTTCTGCAAAGGTATCAGTTATTTTTCTGTATTAGAAAAAACTACTAAATAATGTTGGTCCCACTATGGTTTTTTTTAAGTAGCTCCACTCACAATGTCAATCCAGGTTGCTATTTCTATATCCTGCTAAACCTATTATGTCTTCTCTTTGATACCCAGTTCCAAATTCTTTCCAATCTCCCTTCACTTAATTAATTATTTTCCCAATGACAAAAGCTCTGTTGATTTTATCTTATTTTCTATTTTTTTCAATGTATGTGATTTTTCTTTCTTTCAAAATGCTTTCTAAAACCTTGTACATAGTTGAGGTCATGTTATTCTCTGATGGTATAACACCTTTACAAGTATTATTAAAAGCTCTGCTACAACATTTGTAAGTTCCTGTGTTTGTTCTTACAAAATTTTAAAGCAGACGTTAGATCTCTGATGTTTTTTTTTCATCTCAGTCATATTCTATTTCCAGAACCTGTCTTTATTGCTCTGTTCAATGTCATTGTCCTTACTGACAAAAATTCAGGTAGTTTTGAGACTTTAGATTAACTTTAATAGCAATTTTCTTTATAAAGAATATTGCCTCTTTGGGCAACCTGTTCCAGTGTTTGACCACCCTCATTGTAAAAGAAAAAAAAGAAGAGAGAAAACCCCCAGTTTTTAATGTACAAATGGATTATTTTGTATTTTGGTTTGTGCCCATTGCCTCATGTCTATTCACTTGACACCACTGAGGAGACTCTGGCTCCATCTTCTTCACTCCCCCCATCAAGTATTTATACACGATGACACGGTCCCCCTCACCCTTCTCTTCTCAGTCCCAGCCTCTCCTCGTATGACAGATTCTCCAAGCCCTTCATCACCTTTGAGGTCCTTCTCTGGACTTACTGTAGTAAGTCCATGTCTCTTGTACTGGGCAGCCCAGCACTGGGCACAGCACTCTGGAGGTGTCTCACCAGAGCTGAGCAGAGGGGAAGGATCACCTCCCTTGACCTGCTGGCAGCGCTCTGCCTAATGCAGCCCAGGATACTGCTAGCCTTTTTTGCTGTGAGGGTATCTTTCTGGCTCATGTTTAATTGGCATCCATCAGATCCTTCCCAGCCAAGCTGCTTTCCAGCTGGTCAGACGAAACCTAGTCCTGGTACCTCGGGTTATTCCTCCCCAGGTGCAGGACTTTGTATTTCCCAGTGTTGAACTTGTTGGCCTATTTCTTCAGCCTGTTGAGGCCTCTGAATGGCAGCACAGCCATATGGTGTATCAGCTACTGCTTCCAGCTTTGTAACATCTGCAAACATGTTGCAGTTGAACAGAATTGGCCCTGGTATTGAACCCTGGCACATGTTGCTAGTGACTGGCCTCCAGCTGGAGCTGATGTGGCTGGTCACAACTCTCCGAGCCTGGCAGTTGATCAGTGTGCTGGTTTTGGATGGAGTAGAGTTAATTTTCTTCATAATAGCTAATATGGGGCTATGTTTTGGATTTGTGCTGAAAACAGTGTTGATAACACAGGGATGTTTTCGTTACTGCTGACCAGTGCTTACACTGATTCAAGGCCTTTTCTGCTTCTCACACCACCAGTGAGTAGGCTGGGGGTGCACAAGGAGTTGGGAGGGGACACAGCTGGGACAGCTGACCCCAACTAACCAAAGGGATATTCCATACCATATGACATCATGCTCAGCATAGAAATCTAGGGGAAGAAAAAGGAATGGGAGGACGTTTGGAGTGATGGCGTTTGTCTTTCCAAGTCACCGTTACGCGTGATGGAGCCCTGCTTTCCTGGAGATGGCTGAACACCTGCCTGCCAATGGGAATTAGGGAATGAATGCCTTGTTTTGCTTTGCTTTCATGCACGGCTTTTGCTTTACCTATTAAACTGTCTTTATCTCAACCCATGAGTTTTCTCACTTTTACTCTTCCGATTCGCTCCCTCATCCCACTGGGAGGGGAGTGAGCGAGTAGCTGTGTGGGGCTTAGTTGCCGGATGGGGTTAAACCATGACAGCCACTTTTTAATCCACCTCACTGCCCACTTATGTAGTGTGTTTTTCATCAGTTTATTCATGAGGATTTTATGGGAGACAATGTCAAAATTTGAAGTCAACAAAAACAACATCAGCTAATCTGCTGAGCCAGTCATCTCTTTGCAGAAGGCTACCAGGTTGTTCAGGTATGACTTCCCCTTTGTAAATCCATGTTGACTACTCTCAGTCAGCTTATTTCCCTTAATATGGTTGGAAATTTGTTTTGGGATTATTTGCTTTCTCACTTTCCCAGGGCTTGAAGTAAGGCTAACTGGCCTGTAGTTTCCTTGATCCTCATTCTTGCCTGTCTTGATCAGTTTGCTTTTTTCCATTGCTCAACATGATCTTTCCAAGATAATTGAAAGTGGCCTTGCAATGACATTTTCCAGCTCCATCAGCACTCATGGGTGCTCAGGTCCCATGAATTTGTGTATGTTCAGTTTCTTTAAATATTCCTCCTCTACTGATCCTCCTCTGATCCTCCTCTACTGAGGGTAACTCTTCCTTGCTCCAGACTTTCCCACGGATTTCAGGAACCTGGGAATCCTTCAGGATTCCCAAAGATGAGCCTTTAGCAGTAAAGACCAAGGTCTTTTCCATGTTCTCCATCACTAGATTCCCTGCCCTGTTCAGCAGCAGGCTGATATTACTCCTGCTCTTCCTTTCGCTGCTGATGTACCTGTTGAAGCCTCGCCAGATACAACTCTAAATGGGTTTTGGCTTTCCTAACCGCAACCTTGGACAGTGTCTCTATACTCTTTCTGTGTTACCTGACCCTGCTTCCACCTCTCATATGCTTCCTTTTTTTATATTTGAATGTAATCAAAACACGCAAGGCTCAATCCATGTTCATCCATGCAGGTGTCCTGTCACCCTTACTTGATTTCCCACACATTGGGATGGACCATTCACAAGCTTGAAGAAAGTGACCCTTGAAAATCAACCAGCTGTCCTGGACCCATTTTTTGCCTTGTTTCATCCTTTCAGGATAAGAAACACCACTATCTCTCTGGGACCAAGAGTTCCCCCAGCCTTCACATTCCTGACCAATTCATCATTTGCTATAATTCTGAGATCCAGCAAAGCACCTCCCTTCATCAACTTCTTGATCACTTGTGCCAGGAAATTGTCATAAATGCACTCCAGAAACCTCCTGGATTGCTTGAGCTCTGCTGTGTTGTCCCTCCTGCAGAAATGGGTGTTAAGTTCCCCATGAGGGCCAGGACCTACGAATGTGAGGCTTCTTCCAACTGTATTAAGAAAGCTTCATCTAATTCTTCCTCATGAGGCAGTCACCCAATGTGATCTTCCTCCTAATCCTGGCCCATCAGCTCTCAGGTTGCTCATCATCCATCTCTAGACAGAGCTCCAGACATTCTAGCTGCTCCCTTGTATAAAGGCAAACTCACCTTCCCAGACTGTCCTTCCTAAAGACCCTGTATCCATCCATTGCAGCGCTCAAGCTGTGTGAGCTATCCCACTATGTCTCCATGATGGCAATGAGATGGCAGCCCTGCAGTTGCACAGAGACCTCTAATCCCTCCTGTTTGTTCCTCATGCTGCAAGTGTTTGGGTACAGGCAGTTCAAAGATAGACCCACTTGTGCTGACTTCCCAGAAAGGGTATGAGAGCTTCCCCTGTCATGATGTCCTCTTGCTACTTCTTATTTGTGTCCATACACTTGAGGTGGCCTTCCTTCAGCCCTGTTTTGTTGATTGCACGGTCTCTCTTGTCCACATCTTAATCTTAACTTGTCTAATTCCAGTTTCCAGGCACTATTAGGCCCCTTTTTGTCTATCAAGTCTTTTCTCCACAGAAACTTCTTTTTAAATAGCAGAACCTTACCCAAATTTGAACTAACTGTTGTTAAGATATTAACTAGGACAGTCGTCAATCTGAAATTATTCTTTCAAAATTGGGTAGAGATCCTATGCGTTCCATTAGACAATTATTTACCCAAGTTGTACTTCACCACAGCTGCTTATTAATGTATAATGGTGGTTCTTTTGCTGGGGGTTATTAAAAGCAGTATTAGGCATATGTGCTTACATTTAAAAAAAAATAATGCTGTGCTTCTTTTGGTTTTGAAATCATTCCTAAGTGCATCATTAGCATTCAGAAGGAATTATAACAAGATAATGACTGGAAAATAACCTTTCTAATGATTGCTGTTAAATTTTAAAAAATGATACATAGGCAATAAAGACTTTAAAAACCTCCTTCATTGTATATCTTGGTGAATGCATATATACATATAGGCCTCTTTAGGAAAGATTGTCTTAGGAATGTGTGCTTTACCTGACGAGGAACAAAGCTCATTACCGCTAGAGTAATCAATAACCCCTGCTAATGTGTTCAGCTGGCGACATAGACCAGATCAATAAAACCTGCCACATGCTTTTGTTTTAGGAAATGAAACCTTTTAGTTCTTAATTAAGGGAGAGACCTCACATCCTTAATGATGTTTGCAATGACTGTTGCCACAGAGGACAAGGAGAACTGGGTCTGAGGTTTGCTCTAAAAGACTTTGACAAAGTAATAAGAGAGTTGAGCCAAAACTGATCTGAATTTGTTTAATTTATTTTAAGGCAGGAAGACTGGGGAAAAAATTGTTCAAGAAGAAGGAGAAATATTCTGATGAATTACTGTGGTTATCAGAGGAAATAACATTTCCATTAGTACAACGTGTGTGTCTGCAGTCCGGCAACAAAGGGTACAAAACCCAACCATGCAGGAGTGCTTTGTGTGGTACTGATTGTGGGTCTTTAAGGCATGGCCACTGTAAAATGTAAGTTATTATTTTTAGCTTAATCTCTGTTATTATTCTTCTGACTTCTGTATAATTCTATGGACTAGTGCATTTTCTACAAGGCAGTTAAGCTAGGGGAAAGCACATGTGGAGTGGAGAGCAGGAGCAAACTAACAATAATGACTGCACTGAAAATGGCTCAGCTATGTACTGCTAATAAAAGCATAAACGTAGGAGAGGGAATGAATTACTTTAAATGTTTAATAAAATATCTTATTTGCATAATATATGAAAGATGCAAACAGGCTTGTACACATGGGTCTTGGTGATGGTATTATTGTCTTTTCCAGTGCTGATATGTTGGAAAACAACCCAAATCAGAGGCTTATATAACTGCAAGCAACCTTTTCATTCCCAACATAGTTTCTATGATAGATTTGCTGCAATAAAGTCTTAAAGGTTCAAATGTGGTTTAAGAGCAGCATATCTAAGGGTTCAGATTTGCAAAGTATTAAACCCTCACAGAAAGTGACTAACAGTTCACCTGTCCAAGAAGGTGTGGGGATATGGAAGGGAAGGCAGCAATCAAAAGGAGAATTGATATGCGTTTGCATAGAAGCCTAACAATGCCAAAGCTTCCATTATCAGTAATCCTACAAATGCAAATCTATATGCCTAATTTTACTCACATGAATGATCATTTGCAGGACCAAGCTCAAAGATCATCATTATTAACTGAGAAATAAAAGGCTCTAAAAGCATAATGATTGACTCCCCTTTCATTTGCACAGTACAAGCCACCACCAAATGTGTTGAAAGCAGTAGTATTATAGTAGTTTAAAACTAAGAAATTAAATTTAGGCTAGGTGTACGTACAGGGAACAGTGTGATGCAGAGGAGATCAGGATAGCTAAAGAGGTAAAGAAATTATGTTTCATGTACAAAAATGTATGAAACACGCAATTTCTCAAAATATTGTTTTTTAGTATATATTGCAGTGCCTTGAGAACACCACTTGCATCTTGAAATTCAAAATCTGGCATATATAAGACCTGAACTTTGTACAGCAAATGGTTGGGGTTTATTTTGTTTTGGGTTTTGGTGGATTTTGGGGTGTGAGGTTTTTTGTTTTGGGTTTGGGTTGGGGTTTTTTTTGGTTGCTTATGGGATTTTTTTTTTTTTTTGGTGGCAATGTGTTGGAGCAGTTCTGGCTGAATAAAAACAAACAACCAAGCCAGTATTTTAGCTCGTCAAACAAAATTTTTTTTCAGTGATGAAACATTTGTTTCATTTTTTTTCAATTCGGCATTCCTTTTTAAGCTTAAAAAAATGATGAAACCAGGCATGGCAACTAAAATTTGAATTTTATGATTCCATATGTTTTAAGTGCTTGTTCTGGTGAATAAACTATTCACTTGGAAAAAGACCTACCTGTACTTATCATTAAAAGAAGCACAGTGCATAGTTTCATAACATCTCTTACGTATCTCTAGCCAGCTTCAAATGTAGACATCTAAAATTCATTCCATAGCTTAAATGTAGGTATTGGTTGCTTTTCAGTTTCCCTACAATATCTGAGACATCAGAATACAGCTTGCATCTGACAGAAGACCAAGGGTAAACCTCTTGCCTTTTTGGTTGGATACCGCAGTGCATATTGTCGTGGTTTAACCCCAGCCAGCAACTATATCCCACCCAGCCGCTCGCTCAATCCCACTCGGTGGGATGGGGGAAACAATTGAAAGAGTAGAAGTGAGAAAACTCATGGGTTGAGATAAAGACAGTTTAACAGGTAAAGCAAAAGCCACGCACGCAAGCAAAGCAAAGCAAGGAATTCATTCCCTACTTCCCATCGGCAGGCAGGTGTTCAGCCATCTCCAGGAAAGCAGGGCTCCATCACGCGTAACGGTGACTTGGAAAGACAAACGCCATCACTCCAGACGTCCCCCCCTTCCTTCTTCTTCCCCCAGCTTTATATGCTGAGCATGACGTCATATGGTATGGGATATCCCTTTGGTTAGTTGGGGTCAGCTGTCCCAGCTGTGTCACCTCCCAACTCCTTGTGCACCCCCAGCCTACTTGCTGATGGGGTGGGGTGAGGAGCGGAAAAGGCCTTGACTTAGTGTAAGCACTGGTCAGCAGTAATGAAAACATCCCTGTGTTATCAACACTGTTTTCAACACAAATCCAAAACACAGCCCCATACTAGCTGCTATGAAGAAAATTAACCCTATCCCAGCCAAAACCAGGATACATATCTACACTAGATGTCTATGTGTCGGCAAATGAGTTGCCTCCCAAGTCAAAACTAATTTCCTTTATATCCAGCAGAACAACAGAGATGAAATGAGCTGACCTCTAGAGACACCTCTTGAAGATGCCTATGTTAGAATGAAACAAAATATCATCGGGAAGTGCTGCTCTCTCTCTGATGGCAGAATAAGTTGCTTGATGATTTGCCTAGGTCACATACCTAATTCTTAAAAAAATTATCTCTGCCTGCTATGAAAGTAACAGCACCTCTGTGTGCTTTAATAATATATTCTGTCTGAAGCCACTGAGGACCTTGCTGCTAACTTGAGTAATAACAAGGGTGGACATTTTATTAATTTGTGTTAAGGTACAACAATACAGTAAATATTCTCCCACACTTTCTTTTTTTGAACAAGATATTTCAAGCCTCAAATTTCACATACTTCCAAGTGTCTTTAGATGCTCATATAGTACACGGCTGAAAAATACTAAACAGCCTATTTTAGAAGATTATGGTATATGAAATACAAGCTAACTTTCTGAGAAAATGAAGAGGGGAAAAATAGCTCTAAGAGGCTATATTTCAACCAGATGAGGAAGCTTAGTAAAGAAATATGATCAAAGCAATTTAATATATGCCTGCCAGAAATAATAGGTACATATTAAAATTTCTACTTTTAACTTTGTGTATAGTTGTTTGAATATTTGCATATATCCATAGCTGTTGAACATTTTTCTTCCTACAGATTCTGTGAAACAACTTGTAACTCAATGGAATGCAGAAAAAAAAAGTCAGGACAGGAGAAGGGAGGGTACCAGGGAGACTTTCAGGACTAACACGTCTGTGCTGAATATTTAATTAGCCAGGGATAACAACAGGTAATTATGAAATCAAGCAAAGTTTTATTATACATCATTTTATAATTCATGCTGGTGTGTCATAAAATTACAAGCATTTGTACTTTTAAAAAACTAACCATGTGTTTAATGCAAATGTAATCACGCTAATGCGATTCACATTCTTTAAAGTGCACATTGGGAGAGCGGGTAATAAGTAGAGGTTTTGTAAACAAAATCACTGGGAGATACTAGATGTAGCACTGCTAAAGCATGTTATTTATTGCAAAATTTGGAGGAGAGAAAAAATGACCTATAATCAGCTCTTCATTTGCCTTTTTTAATTCTCATGGATTTTAGGATGCCATTTTTCTTTTATCATTCCTACTAGAAGCACTAGCCTCGTCAGAGCTCTTCTCCGCCTTGCAGAGGCCTTGGATATGTAAGTCCAGGAGAAAGAGTGAGTGGACAGAGGGGGTGAGGACATGTTCATACCATTTCACTTTAATTCATCTGGTTAAGTGGAAGGAGATGATCTCCTCTGACCTCCTTCTGACAGAAGCTCTGGTGACTCCAAGGGGAACCTTAGCCTATGTGGATAAAGTTATATAACACAGCTATATATAAAGTTATATAACACATTTATGTATGAAGTTATAATACACTCAGTGGAAACTGCAAGGTGATTAGCTCTGTAAGGATAGTTGTTACATTAATGTCTAAACCCAGGTTGCCAGTGGCCTCTAGGGTAGCACAGGGTTTCCAAGATATTCACATAGGATGGCAAATATGATCTCCTGGTGAGTAGCAGCTAGAGGGCATGGGGAATACCCTAGACCCTCTAAAAAGGCACAAACCACCTACATTTAGACAAATGAACCCCACCAGGATATCTATGTCCAGATGAATTTAATAGCTTTCCATTCCCCACTGATGATATTGAATAGAACTAGATGAATTATATCTGGTGCACTCCTGGACCTAAATGTTGGTGTCTTAATCTCAAACAGGATCCTAACATCAATGCCTAAAGTCAAGGGATATGACTGTAATAAGACCAACAGCCTGATGGTCTACATCAGGCAGAATGTTGCCAGCAGGTCAAGGGAGGTGATCCTTCCTCCCTGCTCAGCCTGAAGTGCAGTGTCCAGTGCTGGGCTGCCCAGTACAAGACAGACTCGTACAAGTAAGTCTCAGCAAGTCCAGTGAGGGGCCACAAAGGTGACGAAGGTCTTGGAGCATCTGTCATATGAGGAGAGGCTGAGAGAGCTGGGACTGTTCAGCCTGGAGAAGAGAAGGCTGAGAGGGATTGTGTCAATGTGTATAAATACCTGATGGCAGGAATAAAGACAATGGAGCCAGAGTCTTCACAGTGGTGCCCAGTGAATAGACATGAGCCAATGGGCACAAACTGAAATAAAGAAATTTCTTTTAAACGTAAGGAAAAAATCTTTTTTATGGTGAGGGTCAAACACTGGAAGAGGTTGCCCAGAGAGGCTGAGGAATCTCCTTCCTTGCAGACACAGAAAACCCAAATCACATGGCCCTGGGCAGCTTGCTGTAGGTGACCCTGCCTCTGAGCAGGGAGTTGGACTTTATCGCTGGAGCTGCCTTCCACCTCAGCTGTTCTGTGATTCTGTTCTGCTGATATGTGCAAGGAAGAAGAGCTACTTAGGAATGCCTCTGCCAGAAAAGTGGGTTTTCTAGTGTCTGTAAATACAACAATGCAGGCGACAAAACTGGAGTTCTTTGATTCCTACTCACATGCATCCAGTATCCAAAAATACCTACATTGTGGACACAAAAGAATGTAATACGGTAGCTTATCTTGCAGCCTGAAAAGCAAAGCAAGGTGTCACTGTGTAGAGCCTTTTCTCTCTCCAGTGTACCGTTTTGTTAGAAATGTGATTTTAATGCCTTGTAAACGTATGTAGGTCAGAACATGGAGTCTAACTAAAGGTTTTATACAGACTCCTAGATCTCTGCTCATAAGTGAAATATATGGCTGTCATCCAGAATAGGTTTTTGAAGGAGTTGCTTGCCGGTAAATAACTTGACTACTCATATGACTCCTGGTTCTTTGTATCCACATCATTCACACAGAACTATTATTTCAATCCTTGATTTTATTTTGAAGCATTTCAACTACTTACCCTCAAAATGGTATTAGGGAATGGTTCACACCAGGGTTCTTCCCAAAAGTCAGTAGAAATGAGACTGCACTGGATTTGCCTCTTTATCACGCCTACAGTCCTTCAACATTATCTCAACACTAATGCTCTCAAACACTACCACAAGTCCTCATAAAAACATAGGCATGTTATATTTATTCAGATCAAAGATCCATACAGTTCAGCAGTCTGTGTTCAATAGTAATAAAAAGCTGCAGAGTAAGTATGGGTAAAGCATATATGGTACCTTCCTTTAATAGTCTCCCATTATATCATTCATGCCCCCAAATTATTACTCATTACTCCATTATTTAGACATAACATGTTCTAAATCTAGAAAGTACTGTATAAACAAAAAGTAGTAAATAAATATCTTCTCTTAATACCTGTAGAGGAACAAAATTCACCCGCAGAAAGAGGTTTTGGTATAGTTTCAGTTTTGCTTTGCTAAATCTATATGCTTAAATGCCTTCACTGTGTTGTTCCTGTACAAATATAATCTTGCAGCAGTGACTCAAGTACATATATATTTCCACTCCTTTGTGATGTGGAACTTAGTTCTAACAAGTTTTTCTTCACAGAGGAGTATGTGGGGCAGGCAGTGGGATTTAAGATGGCAGTATAACTTCTCCCACTCGAAGACTCTCTGCAGATTCTCCACGGAAATCCTTTAACTTCAATCCCATTAGCTTCAATCCCATTGTGTTTAAGATTATGCTGTAAATAGCTGAATGACAGGAAAAACAAGTTAATTTTATGGCTGTATCCCCAACTTCAATTTCAGTTCAAAAAGTGTAAATTGTATTTGCAAACTGATACCTTGCTTTTCAACTTAAGACAGAGCCAGTCATTTCGTGAAGTGGTTGGTATTTTTCCTCTATGATATTGTAATCAAAACTCTTTCTAGGGCAAGACCTACCAGCATTAGGCTTAGAAAGATATTTTTTTAATTTTTATAGCTGACTCATAAACCCTGAAAAATGGATCTTATAATGGAAATGCTGACATAACATTAACCATGGCAGCAAGAACAGCACCACAGTAATTTATTTACATGTTGTTTTTCAATTACTTTGCATGCTATTGTTATCATTTTTATGCCAAGTATTATTTTTCACAAGTTTCTGATTTGCAATTTTATACTGCAATATCTTTACAGTTGGCTGGGGTCTTCTTCCAAATTAATTACACTGTTCAAGGAAATTGCTTAGGCCTAGAAAACTGACACAATTTATTATTGTTTCCAAAGGGAAAACTTAATGTCTTCACTACATTGTGGGCCCAGTCCTACTGTAGTTGTCTCTCTAGTGGTAAGCATAATAACACAAATAATAATAATGTAATAATAATTCTTAAAAATCATCGGCAGACATCTGTTCCAGTCAGAAAAGATTGCTGGCCTAATTCTCTTCTCAATTCCAAAGATTTAATATTGGTACAACTCCAATTTCTGTGAATTTATTACAGATTGTACCACTTAGAAGAGCTAAACCTATCTCTTTTCTAATGTAATGAACTAAAATCTGAAGGAATATATATAAACCACAGAATTAAAGCTCAAGATTTATGGGGAAGGAGAGGACAAGGACTTTATTCATAACAGAATTGTAGGAAGAATAATTAGACTACCTTAGGTGTCTGTATACTATTAACGCAGAAGTACAAGGAGGTACTTCAAGTCTTAATTTATGATCAAAATGATGACTTAACTGTTATCACAGAGACTTTGTGGGATATGCTGCACATCTGACACAGATATAGATGAATACAATTTATTCAGGGAGACAAGCAAGGAAAAGGGGCAGGAAATGTGTTTTATATCAAAGGTGGAAATACTAGTTTATATACTACATGAGAATAGACCGATTGAAAATCTGTGACTAATGTTAAAAGGGCAGAAAGAAAAGGGAACTGCTATGGCTGGGGATTACTCTAAGCCACCAAATAATTACAGTGAGTAAAACCCAGGAGAGAAGTATTTTTGTGACTAATAGCAGAATGAGCAAAGTGTCATAACTGACAATAAGGGGAATATTTAGCTATCAAGAGGCCTGTTGGGACCAGGGAAAAAGAAAATGGATTGTTCAGGAAGATTTTGGAATTAGTTAAGAAGTTAGTTAAACAGAAGGTGGAGACATCCATGAGACAGGCAAGCTCTTCTGTACTGGTTCTATTAAAATGGGAAGAAGTTGCTGAAATGAAGATGAGAGTGACAACATTATGATATGATCCTTAACAAAACATTGGATAGAGAACATCAAAGTAAGAGCAAAGGGATCTAAGGAGAAAAACCTCAGAACTGGCAAGGAAGGAAAGTATATATATAAAAAAAAAAGTGCGGGAGAGCTGATAGCTTTTAAAAGAAATAAGTGCAAATTATTCCATTTCAGATGGTGGTTAGGAGAAGCAGCAATAGATTAAATCAGCTAAATCAAGTTATCTTCCTTGTCCTTAAATTCAACAGGAAAGTTCACAAAATGCTAACATGACCAAATACTGAGAAATAGTATTAAGCGAAGCATTCACGTGGGACTGTAGGCCTTGATAAGAAAAGAGATGCAACTACAGAGAAATTTCTGAAAAAACACCACTCTGTAACTACATTTACAGTAATAGGAAGGGAGGTGTTAGTTTGCTAATGATTGAAGACTAATTTAGTGTGCTAAGAAATCAAATGTGTTTGCAGCCTTGTTTGTACCACCACTACTGGGAAGATATGACGCACATCTCAAATCCAACTGTGGACTTGGAGGAACTTAGCTTTCCATGTGCTCCATTGTATTCCATTTCACTTCAGTCATAAGGTGACATCAAAGAATGATTTCACCTCCAATGAAATGCAAGAAGTACAAAATATGAAGTCTATTTATTACACAGAGTGCTACCCTATAAGTCTCAGGTGTCAATGTCACTACTCATTATGTTAATTATTTCAGACAGCCTCCTCTCTACAACTACCTGAAAGGAGGCTGTAGAGAGGTGGATGTTGGTCTCTTCTCACAAGTAACAAGCAATAGGACGAGAGGAAACGGCCTCAAGTTGCGCCAGGGGAGGTTTAGATTGGATATTAGGAAAAATTTCTTCACCGAAAGGGTTGTCAAGCATTGGAACAGGCTGCCCAGGGAAGTGGTGGAGTCACCATCCCTGGAGGTGTTCAAAAAACGTGTGGATGAGGTGCTTCGGGACATGGTTTAGTGGGCATGGGTGCTGGGTTGATGGTTGGACTCGATGATCTTAAAGGTCTTTTCCAACATTAATGATTCTATGATTCTATGATTCTATGACTTTATCCACTAAAAACTAATACAGAAATCTAACAGAGAAAAATAAGTAGTGGCACGCTTTCCACACTCTTGTGTCAACTATATCAAGGTAAAATATTCTGATTTATAGCACTGAAGCAGTATGAGGGAGAACTTGATTTTTTCTTGGTTGGTCGGTTTCTTTTCCCTCGATTCATCTTACCTGATGCTTCATGATGTTACAGAAAATGACAAAATATCCCTTTTCAGTTTTGAGATCTTCTTACTTTATCTATATTCTTAGTGCTATATGTCCTATGGTAACATTCAGAAGTTGAAGAAATTACAGTATAAATAGACAAGACAGCAAAGAATGCAAGAAAGGCTTGCAGCATTCCTCTGAAGTACATATTTTTTACTCATACTGCCTATCCACACTGACTGTTTATTGCAACTGTGCCAGGGGATGAATAAAGCAAGCATAGAAGAAATAGTCATCTTGACACGCAGGGGAGGGTTTCAGAGACTTAGTAGCACCAATCCATAATTATCTATGCAGAGGGGAGATAGTATATACTACATGTGTAAACTTGTAGTTGTATTTCATCAGGCATTCCCAGGTACTGCCTGATAAGAGGTGTATCTAAATACATTAGTCTAGTAAAGTTAGAAGAAAACCTTCTCTCTACTATGCCCATACTATCTTAAAAGAGTAATGACTGTTTCTCCTCTTTGCTCACCTCACTGATATGTAGTTTTATATACAGTGTACTGCTGTCAACTCCCTGGATGCACGCTAGTCTCTGCCTGCTTTAGTTGTTTGAAGTATAATTCACCTTCTGCAGTGAGATCCTACTTTACATACCTTCATTTTGACAACACGGGCATTGCAAGGGGACATCTCTAAGATTTTCTCAGTAGGTAGATTATATCTCCTAGGCAGCCAGCAGTGCTGCCAGGAGGGTTTTAAATCCTGATCCAAAGCTTACAGGAACGCCCACTCTCTTTGACTGACTGCAGGATTTTGGATCAGGACCATGGTTAGTTAGGTTATGATGTGATAAAAAGCTGGTCTCCACACAAAAAGGAGCCCCAAGGAGCAGCGGCAGATAAGGAGCTCCAATAACACCCTGACTCGGCTGCTCCCAGGGCATTGTATGAGAGCCCCCCAAAGGCTCATTCCCACCCCAAAAGATCCCAGGGAACAAGAGCAGGGAGGAGCCCCGGTGACCCTGCCACAGATGTGAGCCTCGACCGGTCCCTGTAGGGCTCTGCCAGGGAAACCTCAGCCCATGGGCCAGGGGACACCTGTCACCACGAGCCAGCATGAGACGGTCCCCATCACCCCACAGACTGAGGGGTCACTGCCATCAAGGGGATGGGGCTCAGTATGGGGTGCAGGGGGAGGGCATTCCCAGATTTCACAGGATTTACAATGGGATGTTTTAGGGACGAACCAAGGGTGGGGAAAGGGAGAGATCAAGGTAGTTTAGGGAGGAACAAGTGGGAAAATAGAGGGATAAGTGGATAGAGGAGGTAGTTGTGTGCAAGCAGGGGCTGGTCAGTGCACCTGCTTGGCCATGCCCTGTGCCCGACTAGAGCAGTGTGTCCTGGCTTCTCACCAAAACCCATTTCTAGCTATTTTCCTGAGTCAGAGTCTCTCTGTCTTGTGTGCAGAGGTGTGTGTGCGGGTCTCAGTGACAGGCCCTGGGCTGGGACCAGGAGTCAAAGGGGTCCACGTGTCCATGGTGCCAGCAACTGGTGTGATCATGGGTGTGGTTGTTAGTGAAAATCCTTCCGGACGAGCCAGAGAGTAGGTGATGTGGGCTGGGGACCAGGGGGAGGATGTGCATCTCTGAGGGTGAGACCATGGGAGGAGCTGGCAGCTGGAGGGACCAGGGGTCCAGATCAACTGCTGGAGAGACTGTGGAGTCTCAGGGTGGACTGGGAGTCCCACTTGTGTGTGTGTGTGTGTATGCAAGAGTGTCTGTACCTGCAGCTAAAGTGTGTCTGTGGCCTCGAGGAATTGTATTGTCCATTTGCCAGCAACTGGGGAGACTGGGGTCCAGAGGTAGCTACTGGGCAGACTGACTGTCTGAGCCCAGCTACGGGAGCTGTCCACATTGTACATAGGTATATATATATATCCCCACTGAAAGATCTTCATCTTGCTTAGCTAGAAAAGGGAGCGGGATAAGGCTGTTGGTACTGTTGGTGTTTGTGTGAGTGCTCTGTCTGTGTTGATCTGTGTGGCTGGCTGTGAACATATGTATATGGGTGGTGTATACATGTGCTCCATGGGCGAGTGTTTATTGGGAATACAAGCCCAGCCTAGCTGCTGGTTGGACTTGGGGGCGTGGAGCTGTCACAGCCTCACCCCTAGCAGGCTTCTGGATTTGGCAACTCCCTAACATGTATAAATCAAGGATTTCATCCATTTACCCAAACCAAGTGCTGCATATCAAGGTAAGGAGCCTTACTTGTTTCTGTATACCCTGAAACAGTCTTAGAGAATACAAACATTTAATGACATATATAAAATACAGACATATTAAAATGAAGATTAGGTTTATGTGTCTCTTCTCTCTCTGTTTGTATGTATTTATACAGACTGTAGACTTAAACTACAACCCACATTATTTAAAGAAAGGACTAAGCTATAACCAGATTCTCCAGGGAGATGGTGGCTAAGAAGTTTAGCAGCTCAGTTCCTAAATATATTATAATGTACAGCTACAATTCTGGAGTCACAATCCTTGGTTATTCTTTTGCAATTAAGTGCCATTTTGATAGCACCAGATCTTCTGTTCTTTTTCTTCTCCCTTTTTTATGACTTTCTTCTTGAGGGATGCTTAGTGAAAATAAATGGTAAAGGGAAACAAAAAAAAACAACAGAAAAAAGAATCCATGCCGCTCAATGTTTGAATACCCTTTAACAAGTTGTTATAGAAATGACCTTCCCATTGATAATATGAAAATAATTGAATTCAGAAGACTTCTAATTTACTTTGTAAAGTCAAATTCTATGTAAATATTCAAATTATATGAAGATCAATTGTAGTTTAAAATTACACTTTTCAGAGTTCAAGAAAATTCACACTCAAAACACCCAAGAATCCAATGTCATAGCCTGAGTGCCATGTCTTAGAGATAAGCAATGTTTATTGCATACCAGCACTCCCCTCCCCTTCAGAAACTCACTAGTGAGGGAAGGGAAAGGAGGCACTTTAAATTCACAGTTTTAAAAACTTTGATGACATGTGTGGCATTTCATTTCTCAGCTAAATAAGAGTTCAGTTACTTTCATGGGCTACAAAGCTTTCCGAAAATTAAGAGCCTTCCTTTGTTCCATGGGGGTCCACTGAAAAGGGTCTTACTGGTATTAAAGGATTTATTAAAGGATTTTGTCACGGCTTGTAATGGCAGTGTGCTTGTAGAGTGAAATATTTATGTGTAGAAAGACCAACATAAACTTTAGGGACAATAACACCCTTTCCAAAATAAAACAAGGAAGAGCAAGAGAAATCTGCCAGATGATCAAGCTCAGGAGGAGCTAGAACAACAGAAACCATGAGACCGTACTGGGGTCCTTGAGTCTGCTGTGTACTTGGTAGTAGGTCCTCTTTCTTGATTCACACTTGGAAAAGCAACCAGCATGAAGCATTAACTTAAGCAGATCAGCAATGACATTGCTTTGCTGTTATCTGGCACATTTGTTGGCAGCTACTTTGCTTGTTTGTGTGTAGTTTGTCACAAAAAATAATTTCAGATAGGCATTCAGGATTTCTTTGCAAAATATCCTTTTTCTGCTGTGGATTTGTTACTCTAGTGATTTTTAGGACCTACAGAACTCTGCCTTTCTCTAAAATGACTTCCTTCCACGATTACTTCCATGACTTATAAATATCTTAACAGCATCTAGACTTTTGCCAACATTGCTACCTATACTTTCCAAATAAGTCAACCTTTGTCTGCCATGTAAAATCTAAAACTTGCTATTAGGTAATACAATGTACACAGTGACCAACTCTGCTGGTCATATACTGCACTGTGATTACTGAATGCTCATAGCAACAGAGACCTGAAAACCAACAGAGCATCTAAAAAAAATCTAAAAACATCTCGAAGCCTTTTCGTCTGGACTTTTCCAGTTATTTTCAACGTTTCAGTGAGAACAAAAGCAACTCTACTTAATTTGATTTATAGATATTTTTTTCCCATTTGTAGAGATAATTTGCTGATTATTACCTTATAATTTAAGGCTAGATTCTGAAAATATCTTATTCTTTACTCTGTTTCACAGAAATCAAGACACTGTTCAATAAGAATGAGATTATCAGGAACTAGCCCTGCTGGAGAAAAACCTTAGGCAAAAAGTGTGTTCACACAAACCATTCATTAAATGGCTGTGAATAATGGAGAAATTAATAGAAATTGCTGTCTATTCACAGACAATTCAGTAATGGGTTGCATCTGACAAACACCAGCAATGCATATAATCTCTCCAGCTGTATGCATATTTTGGATTAATAGAGAGAGTTTTCAGACCCATTTTTCCCCTACATCATCCGTTCGTTTTGTTCTGTTTGTACAGTTTGCACAAAATTGCTCAGCTTGTGGTCTATAGCCAGCAATTAACACCGCTTAATAGCTGTTAAATAGGGTAATCGCCTGTTGTTATCCTCATGTAGCTCAATTCAGGCACTAATTGCTCTCAGTGCAGCACTCATAAACCCACCAAACCACCAGGTATGATCTGCTGAAGATGATCTGATGTGAAATGGGCTTTCCTTTCCCCCGCAATGATCAGTTCGACTGGTGACTGACACCTACCAGGAGTGGAAGCACATGGGAACACTGGGAAGTATTTCCTCTTATGGAAATCAGAAGGTCGTGAGCCCACAGCTGGTCAGGTTTGGTGGATAAGAGGAATTGCAGGTAAGATCACAGGCAGCAACTATTGCCAGTGTTAATGGCACTAGCTCTATTGCTGCCCTGGTTTGAAGAGAGAGAAGGAAATAAATTATGAAGCACAGGATCCCGTGTGATCCCCACATCACTCCCGAATGGATGGTTAATGTTTTTTCATTCCTTTTTCTGACTATTATTCTGAAGACATTTTTAATGCAGATGAAACAGAAATATTTTTCCTATTAAAACTGACCATTAAGAACAAAAGAATGATAGTGGTGGAAACAAATGGAATGAAATTAATTAATTATTAAATTAACAGAATTAAGTAAAGTGATTGTGTTACATTATTTACCTATGGAATACATTTAATGTGCTCTTTTTGGTGAAGTATTTTTGAAGCACAAGTAATCAATAATGTGAGTATATTTCAAGTATATGCACAACTTCTCTTGGCCTGCAGCTACACATAGAAAAGAAATATGTCTTCTAATACAAATGAAATATGCTTTCTCATTAATGGGGAACTTACAAGGGCAACAGTCGGAAGTGGAAGAGGTGTTTTTTATTCACTGTACATATGTCTCCGCAGCATATTGAATGTGGTTCTAGAATAAGTAATGTAAAGTTAATAATGATGTCTTGAATTTATCTCGGATATCCTCTATGGCCCTTTGCTGGTTACTTACGCCGGATACTTTAGAAACACTCACTGATTTCAGGCTTCCTCTATTTCAGACAGCTACTAGTTTTAGTAATCTAATTAGAAAAGATAACAACGACTTGTAGCTCCCAAAGAATTGGGTAAGAACTCTAGGCCTTCCATACCACTGGAAGTTAGGTTTCTCCGTGTACTTCAAGACAAGCACATGCAAGTGGAAATACAAAAAAATCGTTATTGCACTGAAGAGAAAACTAAGAATCTCCCTGTGCTTCCTATGTATTAAATCATACACTTGAAAAATAATAGGGGTATTGGAAGGAACCAATTTTTGCTTGTCTGTAAAGTGTTAAAGTAGGATGTTGTTCAACTTTCCCTTCAAGACAATTTAAGTGTTTTAGGTAAAGATTCAGGTAAAGATCCAGACTGGAGGGTTGAGGTTTATTGACTCTGGTATGAGCTAACACTGAAAATAAAACAGAAAAAAATTTGTTTTCATTGATAATTCATTTTCTTTATTGCCTTTCTGTTAATCTGACATGTTTGTTTTTGAATGTTGTTTGCATGTGTGTACGTGTCGCAGGTTCAAGTATCAATTTTAGGAGCTATAACCTTTGCATAAAATTCATATTACAAAAAAATGCCAAAACTAACAAAACCTGCCAACAAAACACAAACAACAATAAAGAACATGAAGAAACACAAACAGGTTGCAAGTTTAAATTCACAAATATTGAGTGAAATTGAAATGTATCTGTTACAGGTCAAATCTATTTCACTGTACAAATTTGTACTATGACTATATGGTCATTTCTGTTAAAATGTTCTGTATCAGCAGAAGAGAAAGGCAGAAGTTTAGCATTAATTCACTGTTTTGACTGTGAAAATGATGTGTCTAAGCAAAAATGCTTCTGTCTGCAATCCTAATTCCCAGAAGTTACAAATCTAAGCTGGATCCTACTGTTCCCATACAGCAAAGGGAAAGAATTACAGCTTTAATAATAGACAGTCTGCTGATCAGAGACCTACATGGCTTTCAACAGCTCATACTAAAAAGAGGGTCTGAAACCTGGGTTGTGTCCCATATTATGCGTGTATACATCATATATATGAGATGGTGATTTCCATGTTGAAGCCTCTTGATGAACCTGCCTTGATCATTTGTTTATAGACTCACACACTACTCTAAACACTCAAGATAGTGTTACCTATCAGTACCTACTAGTTTGGCGATTAGAATAATCATCCAGAAAGGAGGATGGGATTTTAAAGTTTTCCCTACATAAGAAGGCTCAGATTTACAACTTTATCCCTCCGTGAAGGCTGGGATCAGGTGAGCAGTTTAGTGGCAGCTCCTCAAGGTTCACAGAACACCTCCCTTGGTCCAGAAATTTTGCACACACTTTCATGTCCTCATAATTCATCATTTGCTCCTTACAGCAAGCTTCAATCCTTTGCAACCCACTCTCTCTCCACATTTCCCCAAACTCTGTAGCGATATACTGCAGCAGATACACTCTCTCAGAGGTATCAAGACGATATTACCTAGTAAGGCGGAAACAACAACATTCCAGCTTTCGCAGGAGCTGCTACAACCAAAATATACGGAAAAACTTTCCTGAAGCTGTTATGCATCACTCAAGAATTTGTTGCTCTAGGCAAGTGCCTATAGGTGTGGTTATTACATACAATCTCAAAGGGAAACATGCCAAAGATTTTCCATTAAATGGACCATCCAAAATCCCATGAAACTTCAAAGAAAAAATCCATTACTTAACTGAGTTTTGGATAGAATACAGAATTGATATGACAGTTCTGCATGAGAAAAAGAAAAATAGGAAATTGTGAAAATTCATTTTCTCCTTTGTTTTTGTTTTCTTCATTCCCTCTTTTTTCTGAGTGTTTAATACATTTTTCAGATGTTTTACAGCACTGTTTGCAGTGGGCATAGGCAAGAGATAACTTTCCAAAACACTGGCCATGTTTCACACAACATCGTCAGTCTATTTCATTAAGAGCATTGAAATTCAAGTGGTTATCAACAATTTGCATCCAAATGTTATTTTTATGTTTGTAATTGGTATTATTAGGCCCTCTTCCCAAGCGCATCAAATTATATTTCAGCCCAAGTAGGGCAGGATCAGTATCCAGCAGACTGGCAATAATGTGGACATTCTATTTCTGTTAACGAGAAGTTGAAGGTAAAACCAGATACCGTTTAAACAATTTAGAATCATAGAATCATAGAATCATTAAGGTTGGAAAAGACCTTTAAGATCATTGAGTCCAACCATCAACCCAGTACCCATGCCCACTAAACCAAGTTCTGAAGCACCTCATCCACACGTTTTTTGAACACCTCCAGGGATGGTGACTCCACCACTTCCCTGGGCAGCCTGTTCCAATGCCTGACTACCCTTT
>JASVER010000088.1:3148729-3188445 GCA_030449065.1 Oceanodroma leucorhoa
ACATCTCCCACCAGTCCTTCTCTGTTGGTAAACAGCAGGTTGAGCGATTTGTCTGACAACTGCAAATTTAGCAAAAGTGACCAAAGGAAAAGTACAAATGACTTCTGTGAAATGCCATGTTTGTCTATGAGGGATGAATACTGGTGAGAAATAAATGAATACATAAGAAATCAACTTTCATATTAGAAAGAACCTTTAAGGACTGGGAAGTCTCTCATTTATAGTTTATTGAAAAACTTAATAAATCAAGAGTTTATTATAGAGATAGCTGAGTTTTTCTTTTGACTAACCACTAAATAGAAAATATTTCAAAGAACCTTTAATTGTTTTTTTCCAAAAGATCTTAGGCAAGTTCAGAACTAGTGTGTAGTTCTGAACAATGGTGTTCCAGTTCAAATAATAAAAAAGCTAGTTAAACCCATGTTACCTGCTAGTGAAGTACATTAAGGTTTGATTGATGTTCTTAATCTTGTTCTTCTGAAAAACAGAAAGATATAAATCTAAAAATCAACAGTTGAAACATGTCATATAGAACTATGTCTGCCTTACATTACAAAAGCCTCTTTTTGGATACCATATGCAATGTAGACAATTATTCTGTGACAAATACTGGCATTTCAACTGATAGCTAAACCCACCAAATTACTATGGGTTAAACCCTCCACGTCTTTTATATCATGAAACAAAACTGAAGGGAATTTCCATATGGAAGGTGCCTATAAGACATAGGCAGTGTATGTAACTGTAACACCTTGTGGGAAGGAGTCCTGGAGCAGATTGTGGTTAAGGCTGATTAATATTCTCTGCTACTGAAGAGCAATGGCTGCTGGCAATTTAGCAGAAATCATGTCAGCCACTGACACTGCTCTGGCCTTGAGATGTATAAATCAGTCACTGCTGTCTTATTTCCACAGCAAGTGAGCAGATGTAGGATGGGATGGTAGGGGTATGCTTCCACTTACTTTTGGTTGACAGGCATGCTAGTTTCAGGAATTTCTGTTGTCTAGCTACCTTTTCTTATTCCTGCACTTCCCTTGCAGTTATGTCAGTAGTTGTGAAAGCAGAGTGGAAAAAGCAAGTTGTTAGCCTGCATCGGTTTACTGATAGCTTTAATCCAACGGTTCTTAGAATATCTGTGAAGGGTGAGTGCAATAGATTGTAGGAAGTCCTTCTTGCCATCAGGAAAAGTATCTGGAACTGTATACCAAGTTACAGTTTTAAAATATCTGCTTAAAGTTTCAAAATGTGCTTTAGACAATGGAGAGAGAGCTGTTTTTCTGAAGAAGGTGAGGTCCTTGCTTTAATGGAGAAGGAAGATTTTCAGGACAATTCCAAATCCTAAAGCTCTTCTCTTTTTCAATAAAAACAGATGTGTGCTAAGAAATCTGTAATAGCTCTGCAGAAGTCTCTTAAACAGAGTCAGTAGAAACACAGCAAAAACATTTTTTGCATAGCTATGGAAACATATTCAGTTTCTCCCCCCACTGAAGCCAGTGACAATATATCTAGTCATTACAGTAGAACAGTATAGGATGATTAGTATTTATTACCTTTTCATTAAGAATAGGCATTTCATTCTTTCTTTCTCCTGGCTTCTCTTGCATCCAGTCCATGTCTTATACTCCCAAAATCTAGGAGATGTTGGAAAGGTGCTGGGAAGGAAGGAAATTCTTTTCCACATAAAGCACAACTAGAGCATGTAATTTATTGCCACAAGATGTTATGAAGGCAAAAAGTACAAGAGTTTAAAAAGGAATTGGACCTATGCACAAAGAATAGGTCTTTAGTGGCTGCTAAACATGATCCTGAGCATGTAACCTCTAGCTTGGAAAAGTCCCTGAACTACAAATTATGGAAATTTGGCAGCTGTATGAGGACAGGAACTGCTTTATCTAAGCCTTATCGTATACACTCTTTTTCTTCCCCTCTGACCATTTAGAAGGGATAAATGTAATTTCTGTATTACCCTATATGGCAGCTCTCACTCTACTTCAGATATTTCCTGTGCTGGATACAATCTAGTTAGATTACAGCTGCGCAACCAGACTCTGAGTTAAAGAATGGTAAAAAGTAAAGGAATGCAGGGGAGTCAGTATATTATTTGCAGTAAATTTTTGTTAAGCACATTAGTGATATTTTTCAGTCCCTTCATTTTGTTTCTTGAGTCCCTTGTGCATTAATTTACTAATAATTAATCTAATACAGACAGAAAGCCATTTTAATTCTCTAATTATTATTTTCTAGTCAAGAACATTTAAACTGCTGATATTTGGTTTTGTGCTACTGAAAGAAAATACAAGAGGCATCTAGCAGAAGAATTCTGAACAGACAACTGGTTTTGTTTTTTTCCCAGCAAAATGAGATATTTTGCTAACCAATTTTCTTTAAAAAATAGGGAATAAAAAGCCTATTTTGAAATTTCATGTGCTGGCTTTTACTTTATGCTATTTTTCATTTAGCTTCTCCATAACCTTTAAATAATATTCAGGTTGCTATAACAGTTATCAAAATATTAATAAGTTAACTGTTCAGTGGTGACTTACATACATGATGACTATGTAACTAATTATATGAAAGTGAACATGACATGAAATCACATGCCTAACGCAGGCAGCCTCTTTGAAATAGACTGTTGTGAGTTAACAACAGTCCTAAGCCCCTCCCCAGCCTCTCACTCACTCCCTTACCAAAGGCATTCATTCCCTACTTTCCATTGGCAAGCAGGTGTTCAACCATCTCCAGGAAAGCAGGGCTCCATCACGCGTAACGGTGACTTGGGAAGGCAAATGCCATCACTCCAAACGTCCCCCCTTCCACTTCTTCCCCCAGCTTTTATTGCTGAGTATGACATCATATGGCATGGAATACCCCTTTGGTCAGTTGGGGTCATCTAGCTCATCTGTGACCCCTCTCAACTTCTTGTGCACCCCCAAGAAGTGGTGGGGTGGTGTGAGAAGCAGAAAAGGCCTTGATGCTATGTAAGCAACAGCTAAAACATCCCCATCTTATCAACACTGTTTTGGTCACAAATCCAAAACACAGCACCATATAAGATGCTATGAAAAATATTAACTCTATCCCAGCCAAAACCTGTACATAGACATACTCTGATAAACAATGTTTGAGATCCCATAGTTATTTTGCTCGATATCCTGTCTCCAAAATCACTAATTGACTAGAAATTTTGTAGGCAGGCTGGACCCCATTGGTAAAGTTCCTACATTATAATTAGGCAAATGAGCATTGCACCATCAAAACCCATCATCTGCAAAATCAATAAATGCTTCTGAAAGTACTGATGTTTACTTTTTAAACCCTCAAGTACTTATTTAGAAGCAATGATATTTTCCTATCTTGGTGGTATATAGTAAATTGTAATTAATTAGGCTTATCCAGTCATTTATTTTGTAAAACTCTTGGAATAAGATTATATAGAGGTTTACAGATTACCTGTGCCATTTCTGTAAAAAGATTTTCAGAGCTATTTGGGAATGTACATTTTTTTAAAAAACTGTACCAAAGATTAAAGCTTAATATGTTCAGACATCTTTTAAGGACTAACTAGATGACTTTTTTTTTTTTCTTTTTTTCAATTTTAGCCCAGTAGAACCAGATTCCTCCCACACACAAGTGCATATAGTGGTTTAGGCAGTTGTAACTTGTTAAAAATGCTTCTGTAGGGTCTGAAATCAGACAGTAGGTCCACTAAACTCTTACATAGAAACAGCCTAAAGAGATCCAAGTTTTAAAAATTAAAGTCATGTATCTGGATTTTATTAAAAAGTACCAGATAACCAGCCTGATGTGGTAGATGTTCATTCAGCTATTGGGTCTCTACACAAAATAAAGCCAGAGTATGATGCCAATCCTTGGATAAGACTTCTCTCCAGTAACTCATCAGGTAGGATATTCTTATTAATGTACACATCCAAGTTTAGCTCCCTCATCTGCCTGAGGACATTTTGTTTCCAAGCTAGACCAAAATCCTTTCCTACCAGTGACTATTTCAAAATTTTTGTTCATAGCTTTTTGCTTCTTATTCGTAGTGTTACCTCTCTGTGTTAATACACTCAATGTCATCTATGTTCACTTGGCAGGAGCAATTGTATGAAAACCCCAGAAACACACAAACACTTTCCAATTAACAGAATCTTTTACACAGCCTTCTAATATATATCTTGAGAATATAATCATGTCTTTGGCTAATGAAATACAGATCACATGGGCCAGCACAACAGATTTATCTAAAGCCATTGCACAGATGGGTTCCAGGTTCACTAGAGTCAGTGTAATAAAAGTTTAGATAGAATTTCCCTTGGAGAAAAATTCTCTGAAACACTAATCATCAGAGTCTGTCTTAAATCAATATCCTCAGCATGCCTATTTTTTATACTGTGTCAGTTCCCTGTTTTCCCACCAGGATCTCATGCCATATCAGTTTCATAGAACCAAAACTTTCTCCCTGATGGATTTCTGTAAAAAAAAAAAAAAAGTGCTATGTTTATACCACAAGTAGTCAGTGTAATCAGCCCTATTATATTATTTCCAGCAATGTTACAGAATATAAAATTATGGTTTTTCTGAGTTAGAAATATATGTCTAAGAGTAAGTCAACACTGTAATTTGACATAGAGATACCAAACTATCCTGAAGACTGCAAGCGGTCTACCATGGCAGCAGAAACCTCACTGCAGATTAATATACCCTGCTGAGAGGAAATGTTTCTAGTGTTGTCTAACTCACTACTCTTACTTTGCTGTCTGTATACGCTTGCTCTTAAAAAAAGTGGAATTTTCCACATTCAGTATGCATAGAGCTTTGCAGTCAATTAAAACTGAAACAGTAAAAGAAATGTAAGGCTGAAATCATTTGGATCCCTAGTCTTATCATTATCATAAAATTGCTGGTCATAGTTTCCATTGAGCTCGTGTAAAGATAGTAAAAAATAAAAACAATAATAATTTTGCCTCCATGACTGAACATTTGCCAGTTTAAGTGGAAAAGTAATATTTATAACAAGGGAGCCATTTACCATTATTACGACATACATTGTGTGTGACACCCATTATTGATGTGACCCCATTGATTCAAGAATAATTTTTACAATGAAGCTTAGGAGAAGAAACTGTATGTCTTCAGTCCTACGCTTCAGTGTTAATACTTGCTTATCTCATACCATCTATACTCAGAGACAAAAATCCTTTGAATGCTGCCCACTCTACATTCTCAAACACAGTGGAAACAGAGAGGCATGGGAAATTCAGCATCAGAAAACGGCTTGCCTTCTCAGGGTCAGAATCACTTTTTATTGTTCCTGAATAACCTGAATGGAGTGCAGAGGTCGACAGATAAATATAGACTGTCAATGTAAAAAAGGACTGGAAAATCAAATGTACTTTCTGGCACTTACTATAATATCTGTTAGTTTTTTACCCAGTCCTTGCTAGACTTGGAAATGGAGCAGCAGAAGAAAGGTGAATATAATTCCCTTGTCTACATCTTTTCTTGATTACTCTCTGATATACTCTTCAGGAAAAGCTGGGGTATGTAGTGATTGAAATGCGCTGTTCACTGTGTTTGTAGAATGGATGCAATGTGTAGCCGCTGGCTAAGTAATTTGTGAAAATGTTGGCCCTTCAACAGACTTTGCCAAGATTTCAAAGAACCATTTATTTGTTCTAAGGAGTACTCACGAAGTCTAACTTCTGGGTTTAAGTTAGGTAATTTTCCAGTCCTCCTATTTATTCAAAGGAAAGAAATGGGTTCCACTTGAGTGGAGCTGAGTTAGACAGATTCCAACTTTGACTCGCCCACAGAGCAGCTTTTTTCTCTGTCGACTGAAGAGGGAAACTGAAGTGACTCGTCTGCTAATGTAGGGCTCTGATGGATGAGTGGCGAGAGCTTGCCTTAGAACAGTATACCCACCTCTCTATCTTGCTCTTACTTGATGGACTCCTGACCTGCTCACTAATCAATTTCTGAACCTCTCAGCTTTTTACAGTAAGATATCACTGATACCACTTTTCCTTAAGACATCCTGTTATAAACTACAGATGCTGATTGATAGGTGGGAATGGCTTAATTCAGATGGGTGGCCAGCGTCCTTGCTGCAGGGACATCTGAAATCGACATTAATCAAATCCTGAGTAACAAGAGTTTACAGTGCAATTTTCTGAGGGAAAAAACCCCAGCTGAATTTAGCCTGCAATCAGGAGGTGATTGACAAAGAGCTCAGAAATCTGTGCAGCAGTTAGTTTGAATGGACAGGAAAGGGTAGCAACTTCACCAGTTATCTCAAATGACACCATCCTTGCATGCAAACAAAGCCTTTAGATGCCTAAGACACATGCCTAACATTGGAGAGTGCAAATAGCTTCTTTAACATCCCTCTAATCACTTACTTTCCTACTGAGATTGCATGCACATGTACCATCAGTTCCTGTCATGATGGACACTTGTTCTACAGGAGCAGCAGCGAGACCTTTGATTTCTTATGCAGAGGCTATGAAAGAGCTATGAGACAGCTGTGACAAATGGCAGCTATGGCATGACTAGAAGACTGAAAACTATTAAAACCTCGTACTTTGTATGTCTTCATTAGGTACTTTTTAACTAAACATTCAATATCACAAACATATATTTACATACCTGATAAATAATTTGCAACTTTCCAATTTTATATTCAATTAATTTTAAGTAAGCCATGAAATGTGGTGAATTCCAATGAATAACATTTTAATTTGTGTGGGTTTTTTTAATATCACGCAAAAGGCCACAATGGGGAAAAAATCAAAGTTTCGCACCTGATGACCTAGCCTCAGAACCAAACTTCAAAACTTCATTATCCTTGTTGTCTCAGGCTAAAATTATTTTTTTATGTAGAGTTTTAATCAAACAAAGAGTAATGGAAAAAAAGATATTAATATGATTAAAAAATTAAAATATAAACAGGGAAAATCATATAAACCTATATCCCGAACTTAGTTGATTTTGTAGTATCGTACATGGGGAGGATTAAAATGGAGTTGTTTATGAACAAAAGATTCTGAGCTGTTAATTTAAGGGCAGAAATTTGGAAGTCAGCATTTGGATTTAATTTTTTAAGAATGTAATTTAAATGGGTTCCATTATGGGTCACCACTGAGCTGCATCACTTGTGCAGCTTTCTTTTCTGCTTCTGTCAAATATTAAAACCATTTGAAGACCCATTGTGCTGTGATTGATGCTGACATACACACATATGGACACCTTGTAATGACAAAACAGAGACTGTTCTATATCAAATAGAGAATTTAGAGCTGACAGCATGTTTATTGGTCTGATATTAGGAATCAGTATTGGGATAAAGAGTCTATGAAAAGATACGGCTATTTAAAAAAAGAAAGCAAAAAAAAAAAAAAAAAAAAAGCCTATGCTTCAGAGCTGTTATGAGATTCATCTCACTTATTCACTCCACTCAAGAGCAGGGCTAGTCATTGATCCATCTTTCCTATGCCTTAGGCATATAACATAATTTGCATAAACTGCTCATGGATGATGCCTGTTTCTTTTATTTACTGTGGAAGTAATCTAGATGACTAGTTAAATTAGAAAACTAACTTTTTTGTGGTTAAACCTAGGTGATCTAAATTCCACTTTGCATGTTACTTTTGATCTGAAAAATATTGGCTTTATTTAACTGGACCTCAGTCATTTACAAGTAATTTTTGACATAATAAAGCTATTTAAAAATAAATAAAATAAAAATATAAAGGAAGGTAGAAGGAAGTTATTGTCTGTCTTTTCTCAGTCCAATGAGGCTACATTACTTTTGCATTTTTTGATTTGGTATTTTACCTTCCTGAGTTTCTGAATTATTTAACTTAGTGTCTTTTCCTCCTTCCTATATAACTATGCATTATACTTCAGAAGCAAAGCACTATATTGAGAGTATTAAGTGTGCTAACCTGCAGAAAGGATACAAAACAAATCCACCAATACTTTTGTTTTATTGTTTTAATTTTAACTAGACCAAAGTCTGAAATGCCGAAGACTAACAGCTCTTTCAGAAACGATATTTTCAAGCTGTTGCTTCTTTATCACAGCAGAAGGGTGCTGTGGCCTCATCTTAGCTCCCAGTGCTGGATCCAGGTTTACTTAAAAATGCCTAACTTTCTCAGTGAACTGCCAACATTTTGCCCTAACATCTGGATGATATTCAGAAAACCATATTTGCTGTCAATAAAATCCCTGGAAAATCAAGGAAAGCTAAGAACTATTGAAGGCTCCTAGAAATATATTTTGCAGGCATTGATGCAGCCCTGATTTCATGAAGAAGATGGTCAGTTTTGTGTTCATGTTAATGTCAGAAGTCCTGGCAACACATATTACCATGGGTCAGTAACAAGGCAGGGCTAAAATTCCCAGAACCCCTTTTCTCCCAAGTCCACCAGTAGATTTGTGTCTCAGTCCAATAGATACATCATTGCCTAAAGGAGAGACAATGAAATCAAGTCTACAGGTGAGCAAATCTGTATGAAATTGCCAGAAACAAATTTGAGGTGGAAATTCAAGCAAATTACTTACCGCTGGTGAAGGCTGCAGAACAGCTGGTTGCAATATTCCTTCTGAACAGTTTTATGATGGATCTTCATAAATGCATGTAGGAAATGATAAGCAGTAACTCTGTCACTGTCCTGGATCTGGTGCTTACCTCAGTTCTTGTGTCATAAACATTGGAAAGTGTAGATTTGGGTCTAGTTCTAGAAAAGAAGTTTGGACTCAATGACCTTTTCCAACCTAAATGATTCTGAATTACTTCAGTAGGGGAGGTAATGACTGCTGCCTACTCTACCTATGCCAGACTCAAAGACAGGTGGGTGTGTTGCTCTGTTGAGTGAAGAATCTGGGCATACAGGGCCTTGGGGACCTGAAGGGACTCCCAGCATGAGCAATCTTGGCTCTCAGGCTGCCACATCTGACCAGCTCCCCCCCATCCATCAGTGACAGCCAAAGGACAGTCTGTCACTCCAGGGTTTACTAATTTGATCTTCATCCTTGCAGTGGCAAAATTTAACTTTGCCTACACTACTAAGAAGCCCTGAACTGGCTCTTCTTATATTAGAATTGAAAATGTTTCTAAAAAATTCTATGATGTGAATCATTTGTTATCCCAAGTTAGACTCAGTGATTACCTTCTTTATTCTACTTTTAGAGTGAATTACAGCATGTAACTGTTTATTTTAAATGTATTTATATACTGGGTCTGGCTGGGATGGCATTAATTTTCCTCATAGCAGCCCATAATAATAAATAATAAGCTAATAATAAAATAATAATAAACTAATATTAAACTAATAATAAACTAATAATAAACTGCCTTTATCGATTTTATTTTCTTCCCCCGCCCTTTTGAGAAGGGGGAGTGGGAGGATCACTGGGTGGGGGTCTGGCAGCCAAGGTCAACCTCCCCTGCCCTAGAGTTTAGTAACAACAGAAAACTTTCAAGTGAGCTATAGCTGTCCCATGTGCCGTATTCATCAAGGACTAAATGCATATCTTTATGTCTTGTCTGTTCTTATTTTAATTGTGGGTGAAAATTATATCACTTGTTTTTCTGGCTTGCGCCTACTGGAAAACTTGCAGGTAGTTAATAAAATTTTAGAATTATGGAAAACCTGTACTTCATGTGTGCTGATAAAAGCATAATTGGATGCCCATTCAGTAATTCAGAGACCATCAATAAAATAGTCATTTACAATGGAAAGAAGATAAACAAGCAGAGGTGTCACTCAGCTATTAAATGCCTGAAGACCAATACCGTCTATACCTTGATGAGACCTCCTTTTCTGAATAGTTTATAGTAAAAATGAAGGTGGATTTTCCTTTAGATAGTTTACTTGGTTTTTATTACTATTTTTATTGGTTATATAGTTTATATTTGATAATTTATTTTATTTACCTTTTAGAAGATAGATCATTATTCTGTGTTTTAAGACTTATTGATCAGTTTACAAAGTCACAGAATATTAGCCAAATTTTAAATCTGGACAACTAATGAAGTGCTTTTCAGTATACAAAAAAAATTGTTTAAAATCCACAGACACTCATGGGCAGATCTGCAAAGGAATTGGGAGCCCATGGCTGAAACTGAGAGATTGAAAACTTCTGTTTATCTGATGCGTAGCCCTGGAAGTATCCAAAATACATAGACACTCCCCTTCCTCCCACCCCGCCCACCCCCTGCCCCCAATTAAGAAGCAATTCATTTTGCAAATTAATCTTTGGGCACTCAAGTAGCTCAGGAAGACAGGAAATTTAATTCTTATACATAGCACAGTAGGTCAAGAGTAACTCATTACATGTCACAATCAACTCTCTGTTGTGACAGAGCTATTGTGTATGTTGGACAGTTTATAATTATGCTTTAGTTAAAACTTTGCTATTTTCTTTCTTTGGCTAGGCAACGAGAGGATTTCTATTGCATTTATGGTAGGCCCAATGTAGATGTGAGCAATAATGCACTAACATGGAGGAAACATACCTTTAATTCATCTCTGTTTTCCACCACTGACTTAAACTGGAGATCTTCGGAGGTCAAGCAGTCATAAAGTTTGGCCTTCACCCACATAAAATAAGCTCTGCTGCTTTTAGTCTACTGACGGAAGATGTTAAGTGAAAACATTTACATTGCAAGTCTCAGACTCCTTGTATTTTCCAGTGTATTACTGTGAAAGGCTCTCACCCCTTCCTGTGCCATCACTGCAAAAACTAAGGAACTTGACAAGCTTCAGAGAACCTGTGAAACTTCTCTTTCCTTACCCTGGCCCCTGATGAAGTGAGGGGGCTTGTCCAGACAGTTTGCTGCACCACAGGCTAGCTGCTGAAAGCCCCAGATGCAACTGCCTTATCTTCATGGAGGCCTTCTTGGGCACTGGGCACTGCACGGGCCACTGGTGTCTGGAAAAGGAAGCCCTCAGGACAAGGTCACACCTCAACACTTCCTTCCAGCTTCCTCACTCCAGCAGGACTGAGGGTTTTTGTTAAGAAATTAGGTCTGCCACCTCTTGTCCACTGAACTGCAATTACAAATTTAGGCACATTCTTGCTTCTGACAGACTGAGCAGGTCTACATTGTCCCACCCTTCAGTATGTGAGAGCGGACTAATATCAAGAGCACTGGAAATGTCTAGGATCTCACTGCAATCTGCTTTTCCAGGTTGTTTTACAACGTTAGGCTGCAAAAGAAGACATAAGGTAAACCCAAAGATTTTTAATAGTGGTTTTCACTGTAAACCGCATGCACCACCTGTTAACACTGGTTTTCAGTTGTTCACAAGTCATATAATCATGGTTAATTAGTTGTATGAATTATTAATTTAGTACTTTGCACAATATTAAAAACATCTTAGTATTAGTTCATGTTTTTTATACCTGATCATCTACACAATTATTGATGTTTTCTGGGATTTACTCTTGGATTTTTTTCTAATTAATCCCTGTGTTGTCATTTAGGAGGAATTTGAGATTTTACAGGCCACATTTTAGTTCATAGTTCCATGTCTTCTGCTTTTACTTTGCTAGCTGGAGAGTAAAATCTCACGGTGATCAGAAATGGTTTCACATTGGATCAAAATAATGGTTTAACAAGCTAAACCAAAAAGTCTCCAGAAAAAAAGAAACAAAAAATTGATTTTTAATGCATACACAATACACAGTTCCATTGAAATCAGAGTACAAATTGTGTTGTTTCTAGCAATATATGATCAAATTTAAAGTTGCCTTGAAAATATGTGCATATGTGTGAGTAAAATGTGATCCAATTTGAGTAATAAAGTATATTTTTTATCTGAGGCTGTTGTAGCAGTCCAGTATGAAGCAGTAGCACAATTTGGGCTCCTAATAATAGTCAATATGCTCATTTAGTCGTAACTTGGAGCAAAAGGATGAGTGAATGCTTCAGAGCCGCTGTCCTACGGTTCTGTGAGAATTTGTCACTTGACTCCTACTGACACCAGTGGGATTTGCAAAGTTGGGACTTGCAAGGTAAGGATGTCTGACAGTACTTTTTATTTATCTCAAAATCCAAACAAGTCTTACTGGCTCTTTCTAAATCACTGTAGAACATTACATAAAGAAGGAGGCACATGGCAATTATGCTAATTCCCTTCCTTCAAGCATCTTTCTGAATTATTTCTTAGAGAAGATGATCTTGCAGCAAAGGAAAGTGCCATTGCTTTTCTTATTCTCAGAAACATCCAAATGTCCTTTGAGAAAAATTAAACAAACACATAAAAAAAATTACAACCAGTATTTACTGTATCTAGCCTCTAAATAGGAGGACTTTTTGGTCTAAATGTCATGACTGACCTTCACTAAGAAAATGTTGTGCCTTACATGACAATGACTTATTTTATTCTAGTACCTGGCAACAGAAAGGGATATTTAAGAACACAATTTCCAGGCTTCAGGTTAACAAAGAGAAACAATTATTTTACCCAGTAGCAATTTAAAATATAAGAAAAACAGAACTATGTGCTTGCAAAGTGGATGTCTGAAACCTGGAGCTGGGTAAATTTTGGAATTACAAAGATAGGTTTGAGTTGAATATCCACAGAGTATATATTAGTTTTGATTCAGACTGGCAAAAAATTAATATTGATTTGTAAGTGAGATCAGATGAATTTATTAGATAGTGCAACTTGATATTATTTCCTCACAAGACTCATAGAAAAAAGTGGGAATAGCAGTTATACTACAATGATAACAATTGGTAGCAGATTTTGTGATAAAAATATCATCTCTTTTACCAAGCCCAAGTAGGATTTTCAGGGATTATATTCATCAGTTCCTTTGCAATACTCAGGCCAGTCTGTTTAGTTCACAACATATGCACAGATCTTATTGGCATTCAACAAAGATAGAAATTGCAACAGCAAATTGTGTCAGTGATTCCATGTGCAGAATATGAATTACAGAATAGCCTTTTCATCTAGAACAGTTGTCTTTTTTTTCCCAATTCTAACATTTGCCTCTTAACATAAGTGACAAAAATCACTTTTTCGTGCTGTATTGCCTGTTTCCACTTCTCTACCAAGCATATCTTATTTGCACTACCTTGGATTTAAATCGGAGTCTCCATGCTGGAGAAAAAATTTTTATCTATTCCATCATATATAGGCAATAAATAGTACATCAAACCAATGTAAACAGAGAGATTACTTTGTCAACATTTCTTTTATTTAATGCCCTGGAAAGTTCCATATTTCAATAATCCACTTGCTTGTATTTCATTACCATTTTCACCCAAGTCTGATAGAGTTTTGTGCCAGAAGGGATCATGGCAATAATTAAAATGGACCGTCTTACATAGCACTTAGAGTATTTCCACAAGAATTCCTGCAATAGGACTATCATTCTTCCATGATTGTCATCTCTAATGATTTTATCATAGCTTTTGTGGATATTTACTACTATTCTTTGAAAGTTTCCGATCTTGGAAATACATCATTATATATGAATTTTAACTTTCTTTTAAAAAGTAGAGTCTTAAGGATTCCAAATTCACAAGGTCTGATTTTCTTGGATATCATTTTTTTAAACATTGAATTTCAAAAGTATCTCATGATTCTTAGCAATACGTGAATGTTAAATCCACCTTCTTTCCCAGTATGTCTCCCAGTGCTGGAAACTCTAACAGCACATGTATGATTTTTCTCACTTTATTTAGGATGACTTGCATCCTGTGTGATATAAATGCTCTTTAGGCAGAGATTTGAGAAACTTTGCGAAGTCTCTAGCTCCTTTTATACTTCCTCTCTTATCTACTCTAGTAAGCATGTCTATTCCCAGCCAGCTGGACAGGGAGACTACAGACTGCTGTAGTGTGGTCAGGCTGCAGGCCTGCCCATGGAAATGTCCCTTGCTCACTAGGACACATAGGTCCCAGTTCATTTGTGCCTCACTTGTGTGCTACCTTATGCAACATTTGTCTGCTTCATTCTTACTGTGTGATCATGTTCATTCTTATAACGGGTTACTTTTAGCATTTTTTTTTAATTTTTGAGCAGCATTGCTTAACATCTCCACCTGCAACATGAAGCCACCTTGCCTTGTCCCTGTAGGTGTAGTCTCAATCAGTCCTCTCCTCCCTCAACCCTGTCCTTTTGCCCTATCCCAGTGGTTTTGATAGCTTGACGCATACTAAACCCCTTGAGTCCCATTTGTCACCCCTTAGGATGTGAGAAATTTGAGCACTGGGGGAGAGCAGTCTGTGAGTGGATGTGGTCACAGCAGAGCTGTGAGTGTGATGTGCCAGGTGGGACCCCAGGGTCAACCAGCAAGGTGAACGGTGAGTGATCAGAAGAGCAAGACAGGAGGTAACTCAAAGTGATAGAAGAGATCCCTGATACTTCCTGCAGGAGGCAGTCAGTTCTCAAATGCCTCTTCACAATTGTGTTCCTCTTCTCCTTGTTTTTCATATGGCACTTTTAATACCACTTTCTGAAGTCAGGAAGAACAAGACAAAATCTCTTGGAAGTAGTTGAGACTTCATATAGCTGGTATCTCAAATTCAAATCATACATCAGAAGGAAGAGCAATGAGAAAATTTACAGTGACCATTGCAAAATAAATTAGAGAGAAGGCTGATACTAGAAGTCTGGCAGACTTCTGGTCTGGGCTAGAGGATAGCTTTAGCCAACCCAGGATTTTGACTGGTTTTCCTTTATATTGATTTTGATACTTCATAATGTTAAATCAATCATGATAGAATTGAGAGAGGCAGAACACTAATTTTTTTAATGTCTTTCAGTAACAAAACCATTTTTCAGGTTGGAGCATCTGTCAATAGATGCAGACAATTCATTTACCAACTCTTTCCTGTCTTTCATCTTTAGAACTTTACAACCTGAAGTTCTATATTATTCAGCCATTCAACATATATACATAATGTGAAACCAAGTTGTGGTTTAGCTGCATAAGACCGAAAAGTGAGGACAGGAGAGTTGAAAAAGTGGCTCTTTGCTACATCTTCATAAATAAACCCCAAAATGGAAATCCATTGAGGACATCTATAAATTTCCCAGGCTTCTGGATTTGTTTTAAAACCATGTTAGAAGTACAGAAAATACTTTTGTACATCACTGTAAATGACTAGAATGATAAGAATTTCTGGACAAGGCAAAGTTAAGCAGGAAAGTTAAAAGGAATATTAAGCATGATTGCTTTACGTCATGATCATTTTAACTTCTCTGTTCACACTGAATGCAATCAGACAGTTCTGTCTTTTCTCTGCAATTTTCCAGGGGTTATGGATAAAATTTATTTGGATAGCTTGCCACAGAACAACTATTTTTGTGTGATAAAAAGCAATGTATTTTTGCCTGAAACTGGAATTTGCAATACCTTACATTGACTTATGAAACATTGTATTGAGTGCTTCTGAATGGTGTTATTATTTCTTGCAAATACATAAAAGCATCAGTTTTTGTCAAAACCTAAAATTGGAAAGTTGGGTTTTTTTTATTATTTTTGATTAGTAAAAGAATGACCATCCTTAACCTGATTCTAAGTATCTGACAGGTAATTCTAACAACAAATCTGAACCTGTTATTATACCAATCTTTACATAAATTTCTTTCTTTTGGGGGTAGGTTGTCCAAACAGTGAAAAATAATTTTCCTGAGCGTGAATCTGGTCTTCTGAGAAGAAATGTATTCATTGTAACAGAATGATATAGCAACTTAAATTGTAGTTCAGAAATATATGACTCCTGTAGGACTGAATTTAGCTGGGACTTCAAGTCCCACAGGATATGAGAGTAGAAACCACTCCTTGTTTCTAACAGTGTAAGAACATGAAATGACATCATCACTGAACAGGTTGAAACAAGCAAACAAGAAAATTATTTTTACCTGAATACATACACTGTGGAAACTCTGCCAAGCAGTATTCCAGATGTCAAAAGTGCAAATCGGTTCAAAAAGCAATAAAACAAACTCATGGAAGAGAAATGCATCATGACTTTAGCAAACAAAAATATGTCTGTCTCGAGAAATCCATAGACAGTCTGCTGAAAGCTGGGAGGATACAGCAGGAAAAATATAGTGTAAGCCTGTATCTTAAAGGCTTGCCTGGTTCTCACAGGCTTTGTCTAACCAGCTGCCACTTCTTATTGTCAAAGACAGATCATTCAGCAAACAGACCCTCGGTCTGGTCCAGTATGTTCTTCCTATTTTCTTGTATATTATGCAGCCCCCCAAAACAGCGAGTCTCCTATTCACACATTTGACCTAGATGTGCCGATTTATTCACACAGGTGTATTTCATTCCCACAGTGGAGCTGCTCAGTGGACCTTTAGCTCACACAGATAAGATGTGGGGGCTCTGAATTATTACCACGTTAGTGAAACGTTTGTTATCATTTACTTTGAAAAGAGTCCAAAGGAACAGCATAGCCACGAGGAAAGCTACTCTTAAAAGAAAACCTGACTATTCTTTTGCCATCTGCCACACCGAGAATCTTAAACATTCTGTCATCGTAGTCATCAGAAACACAATTTATAAAGTACCAATGTGACTGGTAGACTAAGACTTGAGCCTGTATTAAAAAGATTCTGTAATCAAGACAGAAGTTGTGAAGAAGATTTATACACTGAAGTCACTATTTAGATTGTCTACTTTACGTGTGGGCATACCTTCTGACACCATGTCCTCTAGCTATCGAGACCTTTTTCCATAAATAAGACAGACTGCTGGGGTATTCTGACGCTTTACATTGCAGCAAGTTATTTGTGTCTCTCTGAGTCTACATGCTCCATTATGTCTTGTGCGTGTGCTTAAGTTTGGCTCCAAGCAAAATTTCATCTCCAAATTATGCTGCAATATTACAATGAATTTTGGGGGCCGGAATTGACATTTTGTAAGTTAATTTGTAAAATTGACTAGTTTAGTCTATTTTTTGCAATAATTACTCTTTTTTTTTTTCCCTGTAGAAATTCCATCATCCAATGTTGTTTTATTATCTGCTTAAGCCCACTGCTGAAAATTCAGTATGTTAAGATGAGGTTAATATTTATTTTACTTTAGTTAAAATAGTATTTCAGCCTTAATATTTAAGTTTTAAGTAGCTGAATATAATTTTTATTTGGATGTGAATGGTCATTTGCAAAGTCACAGGCTATAATTAGTTGATGTGGAGGTACATAGTGTTCTCGCAGATTCAAAGCAAGAATCAGAAAATATGAGACTCTAATCAAAGTAGGATAAAAGACTTCAATGTTTTGTCTTGGGAAATCTTTCAAATAAAAAATACTGTTGTGTTGAACATGTATTTAGAATATTTTCTGTAGATGTGTGTGCTGTGTCTGGCTGGGATGGATTTAACTTTCCTCATAGTGGCCCATATAGTGCTTTGCTTTGCATTTGTGGCTCAAAGAGTGTTAATTGATTGACAACATACCAAGGTTTTGGCTATTGCTGAACAGTGCTTGCACTGTACCAAGGCTTTCTCTCTTTCCCACTCTGCCCTGTCCCCACCCCCACAATAAGTAGGCCGGGGGTGGGCAAGGCATCGGGAGGGGATACAACCAGGACAACTGACCCAGCCAAAGGGATGAAGGGATGTCCCATACCGTATGATGCTATGCTCAACAGTAAAAGATCAGGGGAAGAGCAGGTGGGGGTGTGTGTGTGCACCCTGGTCATAGCGTTTGTCTTCTCAAGCAACTGTTATGTGTGCTGAGGCCATGTTTCCTAGGAAGTGGCTGGACATCCGCCTGCTGATGGCAAGTGACAAATTAATGCCTTATTTTGCATTGCTTGCACACGCAGCTTTTGCTTTCCCTATTAATCTGTCTTCAGCTCCAACCAACGAGTCTTCCTGCCTTCTTTCTACTTTCTCCCCATCCTGTGGGAGAGATGAGTGAACAAGCAGCTGGATAAGAGTTTGGCTGTTAGCAAGGCTAACGCAATACAACATGACTCAGTTTTATTTCCATCAATTAACTGATAACTGTTCTCCTGTTTATCTAATCCACAAATACTGATCAGCTGAAAATAAACCGATTTATTTTTCTCCTTCTCATCAATGTTCTTCTTATTTACTACTTCATAGCCTTATTTTAATCCCACTAATTCTATAAATCTTTGCCTTCTGATACTACTTTAGCTGCTGCTCTATACAATATGAACAACAGAAGCAAAGCCTTTGATCCACACCTTTCCATGTCCATGTGTAAATTATCTCTGTCTTGGGAAAGCACACTTTGAAAACCCTTGAATAGCTAGAATTTATTGAAAAATATAATGGAAAACAACATGCCATGGGAAATTTTCAATAATTTTTAATAATTATTTTTAAAAGCGTATTTACCCACCCACTTTCTTCTACTTTCCTCTCTTTTTAATAGTAAATATTATAGACTGAAGAATATCCACCACTCTTTTTTTACTTAAATTTTCCTAAACTTCTTCAAATTTGAAATGAATCTTAGTCTTTACCTTTACTTACCATTGCTTTAAGCTAACTCTTCGAACTATAAATAAACAGGTTCTAAAATGAGTAACTGAATATCAAGGTTATCAGATGATTTCTTTTATTTGCCCTGAATAAACAGAATTTGATCTCGAGGAATATTCCAGTCACTTTTTCTGATGAATGTTAAAAAAAGACCAAAAAAATTCATTAAAAAAGCCAGTGGAAACTAGAACAGTCTGTTTGGGGCTTATCTGGGGAAAAAAAAAAAAAGACATCTGGAAAAAATGCCTTTGTGACATCAGAGATGGCGTTCAACGTAGATTACAACATAAATGACTACATCTGTCCTTGTTATTTAGATATGGTTCTTTTTTTAGAGGTTTGGTTTAGTAAGAGACTAACTGTGCCCTAGAATTGCCTCCTCCTCCTCACTGATAAGGGGAGCCCAGGACGAGAAGCTCAAATATAAATATGTGCACTGGGGAGACAAAGCCAGCTGCATATACTCTTGTATATATATATATATTACCTTTGCAAATGTGCTAGAATCTCATTGTTTTAATGGTGAGAAAATGTTAACTCTAAATTTATTTATTGTTTGTTTATATTCATTAATTCTTAGGATGGTGTTCTCCCTGGGCAGCATCTGGTGAAGAATTCTGATACTGTATTAAGAATGTCTTGGCTGTATCACTTGAGAACTTCACAGTTCCTGGTGGCATTTTTTCCTCTAACATTATAACATCAAAATCAAATTGAACCTATACCAGGGTTCCAGAATGCCATTTTTATTTTACTTTTCTTTTCCAGAGTAAGTTTGGCCAAAGCAGATTCTGTTTTACTGATGTAATTCCTTAGGTCTGGACTCTTTTAGGTCATTTGAAAAACCTATGTAACTTTGGTTGTTAACTACAGGTCAAGGTTTAGTTCACTGTGTTAGCATGTAAAAGCAAATGTGAAAAGAAATATTGTTTTTCTCCTTCCCCAGACAAGCAAGGGAATTCAAGATTGAACTGAAGCAAGATTTGCCACTGTCACTAGGAACTCATCTATACAATAAGACATTTTATTTATCGTAGAATCATTAAGATAGGAAAAGATCATCAAGTCCAACCGTCGACCCAACACCACCGTGCCCACTAAACCATGTCCCAAAGTGCCACATCTACACGTTTTCTGAACGCCTCCAATGATGGTGACTCCACCACTTCCCTGGGCAGCCTGTTCCAATGTTTGACCACTCTTTCAATAAAGGAATTTTTCCTAATATCCAACCTAAACCTCCCCTGGCGCAACTTGAGGCCATTTCCTCTCGTCCTATTACTTGTTATTCGGGAGAAGAGACCAACACCGGCCTCGCTACAGCCTCCTTTCAGGTGGTTGTAAAGAACAATAAGGTCTCCCCTCAGCCTCCTCTTCTCCAGGCTAAACAACCCCAGTTCCCTCAGCCGCTCCTCACAGGACTTGTTCTCCAGACCCTTCACCAGCCTTGTTGCCCTTCTCTGGACACGCTCCAGCACCTCAATGTCCTTCTTGTAATGAGGGGCCCAAAACTGAACACAGTATTTGAGGTGCGGCCTCACCAGTGCCGAGTACAGGGGCACGATCACCTCCCTACTCCTGCTGGCCACACTATTCCTGACACAGGCCAGGATGCCATTGGCCTTCTTGGCCACCTGGGCACACTGCCGGCTCATGTTCAGCCGGCTGTCGACCAGCACCCCCAGGTCCTTTTCCGCCGGGCAGCTTTCCAGCCACTCTTCCTCAAGCTTGTAGTGTTGCCTGGGGTTGTTGTGACCCAAGTGCAGGACCCGGCACTTGGCCTTGTTGAACCTCATGCAGCTGGACTCGGCCCACCAATCCAGGCTGTCCAGATCCCTCTGCAGAGCCTTCTTACCCTCAGGCAGATCAACACTCCCGCCCAGCTTGGTGTCATCTGCAAACTTACTGAGGGTGCCCTTGATACCCTCGTCCAGATCATTGGTAGGAGAATGCTGTGGGATACTGTCAAAGGGCTTACTAAAGTCCAGGTAGACCACATCCACAGCCTTCCCCTCATCCACTAGGCACGTCACCCGGTCATAGAAGGACATCAAGTTGGTCAAGCAGGACCTGCCCTTCATGAACCCATGCTGGCTGGGCCCAATCCGCTGGTTGTCCTGCACCTGCCTTGTGAGCATCCTCAAGATGAACAGCTCCATAATCTTCCCCGGTACCGAGGTCAGGCTGACAGACTTGTAGTTCCCCGGATCCTCCCTCCGGCCCTTCTTGTAGATGGGCGTCACATTGGCAAGCCTCCACTCATCCGGGACCTCCCTATTAACCAGGACGGTTGATAAGTGATGGAGAGTAGCTTGGCAAGCTCCTTCAGCAGCTCCTTCAGTACTCTCGGTGGATCCCATCCATCCCCATAGACTTAAAAATATTCTGAAAGACATATTTCTATTTCTGTGCCTCTTATATGACGTGAATTAAACTTTCTGTCTACTAATTGGAACTCAAAGCCTTCTGCTTACTACTGTCTGTGGAATAGAGATAATTGATGCCAAAACACTTCTCAGTGACACTTTTTTTTACAGAACCTGTAGGTTTACCATGCTCCAATATTTATACTGAAGTTTTCTATCTTGAGTTTCTGAATTATTTAAAAATAAATAAAACACGAGTAAAGCGGTTCTCACAATGAGATTAGAGAGATAATACTGCAAGGTCATATTAAAAACACTAGTAAGAAAAGCAATATTGTGGCTGCTTGACAGGGAGGCAAGGTTTTCATGTCTTGACAGCTGACATTGTGGCCCTACCTTCCAGAATCTGTATGAAAGTGGACCAGTGCTAAATCATACCCAAAGCTTCCCCCAAAATTGCACTGTAGTGGAAGCTTCAGAGAGTTTCATGGTTCATTTTTCAAAGGTTCTGCATGCCAGGTGCATGCTGTGAGCCTGTGCTGCTGCAGCTGAGTACAAGTTTGAGTGCAGTTGTTTCTCCTGGGTGCCAACAGGTCATTGGAGATGAGGTCTGAGAACAGGCTAGCTGAGCTTGCACAGTTTGGAGCAGAAACAAACGGCCACTCCACAGCTCAGAAGAAGAAGAGGTGCAAGGACCAAGGCCCAGGAGAAAGAGAAAATAAAATAAGGCAATAGCAGGGGAAGGAACCAGGATAAGAAAGGTTGAAACAGAGGACTATAGAGACAAAGCAAGAGTAGCAGAACCTGGCAACAGCACCAACAGTACCAAGCCTGGATTGCCCCCAGGCAATCCCCACCTTTGTCTCCTGACAACAAACATCTGGGAAACCTCCCAGTGCTGATGTGTATCCCCCTTTCTAGTCACTGCCCCATGCACGGGTTACAGATGATACCAGGCCTGCCTGCATCCTCTTATAGCCTTCTGAATAGTGGTTCTGAAGGATTTGACTCTCAAAAAAGCACAGCTTATTTCCAGAGGAAAAGATTTCTTCTTTCTGCCTCAACAACAGTGTTTTTTTCATGTTTTTAAAAGCTAATTATAATTGATACATGAGGAGTGTTGAGATTGCAAGGTCAATTACTCAGAAGTTAGAAAAATGTCAGAATTAAGGTTGCCTATGCAGCCTTAATTAGTCTGTCTTAGATGTAAGTATTACCATCTATAATTACATTAGCACATGCAATTTTTTCATAGCATTCTTTCCTCATTCAGTTCACAGACTGCAAATCTGGTTTTATAATGAAAGAGATTGTTGACTGTAGGATACCAGTGTAGTTTTTTTCAGAAAATAAAGGTACACAGCTAACGAAGCAGGAGCTGAATGAAAGAAGATTTAATAGTTGTGGTTGCTGGATGCTTCCCAAAGAAACTGGATTCTATCAGAGAGTTCCTTTGTGGTGCTGGGCAAGTCACACTGACACCAGTGTGGGCTTTTCATCTCTTCTGTGCTCTAATCTGGGACTGGCGACTAGCAAAATAAAATACAAAGTGATCATGCAGAGACTGTTGTCATAATCCATAAGTGTAGGGTGTCAAATTGAGGTTACATATGAAACCTTAATTCAGGTATTTCCTAACTTTTGAGTACTCATCTAGCAATATTTTAATTTAGTGCCTCTCATTTTTGAATGCTTTGTTTGTTTGTTTCTTAGATGTTAAAAGCAATCGGGCTATTCGCACCTTAGTGCCAGTCTTGATTTCTGTCATCATGAAAAAAGAGTCTGGAATTGAATCATTTTGAATTCTGACCATGCCTCTAACGTTCATAACAGATTTGAGTCGGAGCTGTGAAAAGTTGTGGGTCTTATATTTCCTTACCCTTCTTCCTTTCTGTAAAAGCCCAAATTTATTGCCATAATAATAATAAAGTTAATGTAAACTGTCTAAACTATCTATCTGCTAGTTAAAATTAACTAACTAGCCATTAAAGGAATAAAGTTCTAGAAAACACTGTTGTGATAAATCATGCCTGACATGTTTTATGTGTAGTTGCTCTTGTCATATGATGGAGGAGAAGCTAAGGCAATACATTACAGGCCCATTCCTCTTCATAATCAAATCCAACGCTTTTATCTCAGCAAAGTAAACAGTTTGTGGGTGGTGTCCTGCATCCTATCCCTCAGTGTTGGGGCATTCCTAGTGAGAAGTATTGCTGAAGATATGTTGAAATGCTCCACATAGTATTGCTTCCCATGGTCCTCTCTTGATCTGTTCTCTGGTTCTTTGATGTGCTCCTCTAGGAAGTCATACAACTTGTGATAGCTGCATGACAAGGATGTTGTTTCTCATGAGCTCCTATGACATCAGCTGCTCGTGAATGTTTACCTTGGATGTCCAGAACTGTCAGGAGAAAGTTTATGTGAGTATTACCAGGCTGAAGGTTTCTTCTATAGCTCTCACTTTCAGTGCCTAAGCAAGGGAGCAGGCAGCAGCAATCTGCTTGGTCTTTCGGTTCAGCTCTCTTTTGGTAAGAAGTGCAGTGAATTTCCTGCAACTGACAAATGAACAGTATCTACAGAAGATTTAGAATCTGGGGTTAGAATAAAAAGTATCAGTAGTCGTATCATAGTCCCTGTGCCTGACAATAAATAATACCTGGCTTTTAGTGTTTTGTCCAGTTTAGCTTTAAATGTTAGTGCTCAAAAGTATGCTATATTTGCAGTACACTTGCAAAGCTCCAAGGCAGAGAGAAAATAAAGAAGCATTTATCAACATATGTATTGGGTCTGCATGGCAAGGTCTTGGCAAGGGGGGGTTACAGGGGTGGCTTCTGTGAGAAGCTGTTAGAAGATCCCCCTGTATCTAATAGAGCCAATGCTCCAAGACAGACCCGCCGCTGGCCAAGACAGAGCTCATTAGCAATGGTGGCAGCACCTCTGGGATAACATATTTAAGAAGGGGGGGAAAAAAACTGCACAACTGCAGCCGAAGAGAGGGGTGAGAATATGTGAGAGAAACAACTCTGCAGACACCAAGGTCAGCGAGGAAGGAGGGAGAAGAGATGCTACTGGCGCTGGAGCAGAGGTTCTCCTGCAGCCCATGGTGAAGACCATGGTGAGGCAGGCTGTCCCCCTGCAGCCCATGGAGGTCCACGGTGGAGCAGATATCTACCTGCAGCCCGTGGAGGACCCCACGCCGGAGCAGGGGGATGCCCGAAGGAGGCTGTGACCCCATGGGAAGCCTGTGCTGGAGCCGGCTCCTGGCAGGACCTGTGACCCCGTGGAGAGAGGAGCCCACGCTGGAGCAGGTTTGCTGGCAGGACTTGTGACCCTGTGGGGGACCCAGGCTGGAGTAGTCTGCTCCTGAAGGACTGCGCCTCATGGAAACAACCCATGCTGGAGCAGTTTGTGAAGAACTGTAGCCCGTGGGAAAGACTCATGCTGGAGAAGTTCGTGGAGAACTGTCTCCCATGGGAGGGACCCCACGCTGGAGCAGGGGAAGAGTGTGAGGAGTCCTCCCCGTGAGGAGAAAGGAGCGGCAGAGACAATGTGTGATGGACTGACCGCAACCCCCATTCCCCATCCCCCTGTGCTGCTGGCAGGGGAGGAGGTAGAGAAAATGGGGACTGAAGTTGGGCCTGGGAAGAAGGGAGGGATGGGAGGAAGGTGTTTTAAAATTTAGTTTTTATTTTCTCATTATCCCACTCTGATTTCATTGGTAATAAATTAAACTAATTTCCCCCAGTTGAGTTTGTTTTGCCCATGACGATAATTGGTGAGTGATCTCCCTGTCATTATCTTGACCCACGAGCCTTTTGTTGTATTTTCTCTACCCTGTCCAGCTGAGGAGGGGGATGATAGAGTGGCGGGACCTGATGTCCAGCCAGGGTCAACCCACCACAATATGTCACATAAAACTCAATGACAAAACCATCAGAGAATAAGGATCAAGGCACACTGCATGTAGTTTCCCTTTGATAATCACTCTTGCCATTTTAGTTCCACATAGTCACCTTGAATTCCAGCTTAAACAGAAAAAAAAATTGAGTGAAAACAAATAAAGTTTCAAGATTTTTTCAAAATTGAGTAGCCTTTCTATGCACTTCACTTTCTGAAATTAATTTTAAAAAATGAACAGTTAATTTTCTAAATTACATGATGGAAGCCATTAATACTGTTATTACATAGGCTACGGTAATCAAAGTCGTGCAATCAAACTTGAAGATTGGTCTCAGTAACCGGAAACATGTCAGACTAGTTTGATTATCAACATATCACTTTTTCTTGCCATCATTATGTATGCTGGTGTTTTGACTAGAGTTCCATTCAGCTGCATTTGACTTCTGTAGAACTAATGGCCAGGTTGGTTTTTACAGCTTGTGGATGTGGGAGTAGCTTTTGTGTGCAAGGATTTTGCTTGTACTTATCATGAACAACTTCTAACCTAAAAGCTTGTTGGATTCCTCTAACTGATTTTTCATATTAACCAAAAGCCTAAAATGTTGACTGACTGCTTGGGTCAAAGATGAAATACGAGTTTAGATTAGAAGTTTGCCAGTAAATCTATTTTCAAACAGAAAGAGATAATTTACCAAAAGGTAAATTGGAAGAAAAAATCTAGTTTGAAAGAAACTCAACTTCTTTTTTTTTTTGTTTTTACATTTCAAAACTGTCGACATGTCATTTGCAACATTGTTAAGTGAAGTTTCATTAATTTGAATTTCAGCTTTTAAATATTTTTCCCATAATTTATACATCAACAGATTAAATCATTACAAATGAAATAAAATACATTTTCAGGATAAAATGTTTCCATTTCTGTCATACTGTACTATTATCACTATATTGAAACACTTTAGATGATTAAATTTTCATTTTTGTCTAAAAGAAAGTTTTGACTCTCAATGAGATAAAACAAGATTTTCCACACAGGTTTATTAAGCATGAATTTTGCCCTAGGCAAAAATTGGACATGATATATTTGATTAGAAAAATTAAATCAGATTTATAGCTGATGAATTATGCTTTCCAAATCTAGATTTTAAAATATATATTTATTTTTCTATTGTGCCACCACAGTGCCACAGCAAGAACCCATGGTATCTAGAGATGGGCTGTATTAGTAATATTTAAGCATAAATCACCTTAAGCTATCCTTAGAGTATCAGAACTCATGTACTATATAAAACAGCTATATCTTATGAAATATTAAAGCATAGCATGATAGCAACAAAGTACAGTCAATTAAAAGAAGAACATTATCATATGAAATTCAACAGTCTGTATCTTTTTAAAAAAGATGTAAAATGTTTATATCTGCATCATTTCTGGCTAAATTTTTTTGCTAGTACTGACAGATTTTAGCTCATCTTTAGAAAGTTTCCAACTCTGCTGCTTCTTGAAAAGACATGAAAAACCAAGACAGGAAAGGCAAAGGAGCGGGAAATAGCTTGTATCCAACTGATTTCTGCTTAGTTTACTCTGGTTAGAACGTCCTCCCTGTTGCTCAATTTGAAATAGCTATTTGAGACTTGTATCTCCCTAAAATTGTTTTACCCACTATGTTTAGAAAACTCCCTCTCTTCTTTTTATATATCCATATAGTTTAAAAAACATTATGAAGACCTTGTAGCTTGGTGGATATTACACCCAGCTGGGAAGTCCATGCTTCAATATGCGTGTAGGGAATTATATAGTTATGTACAACTTTGATAAAGAAGAATGTAAGTTTATTATTTACCTGAACAAAATGCATACAGCTCGGTGCCTATGTTGCTTACTTAGAAGCCATCAGAAACCTGAACCTGTGTCTTCTGATACATAGATGGATGTGCTGACTTACCTATCATCTATCATGGAAGCAGCGGTACTAAAAAATATCCTATTTGATTTTCAGTGTGTTATGAGTAGACCTTCCAGAGACACTACTGGCAAAGCAAGAGTTTTAGTTGTCACATAAAATTAGTTTGATGATGCCCAATTAATGTTTGTTAATCTTGCTAGGCTCATCTCTGAACAGTCACTCTGAGCTTTTTGAAGAAAGTCAGAGATTTAATTCAGCAGAAGAAGGGATCTGAGTTAACATTCTTTATCACTAAAATTAAAGTGTCTGTTTTCCAGTAGGGTTTCAACTTGTGTCCTAGTTTCAGCTGAGATAGAATTAATTTTCTTCCTAGTAGTTGGTATAGTGTTGTGTTTTGGATTTAGTGTGAGAAGAATGTTGATAACACACTGATGTTTTAGTTGTTGCTGAGTGGTGTTTGCACTAGTCAAGGACTCTTCAGCTTCCCATGCTCTGCCAGGTGCACAAGAAGCTGGGAGGGAGCACAGACAGGACAGCTGACCCAACTGGCCAATGGGGCATTCCATATCATATGATGTCATGCTCAGCATATAAAGCTAGGGAAAGAAGAAGGAGGGGGGGACATTTGGAGTGATGGCGTTTGTCCTCCCAAGTAACCGTTAGGTGTGATGGAGCCCTGCTTTCCTGGGGATGGCTGAACACCTGCCTGCCCATGGGGAGTAGTGAATGAATTCCTTGTTTTGCTTTGCTTGCGTGCGCGGCTTTTGCTTTACCTATTAAACTGTTCTTATCTCAACCCATGAGTGTTCTCACTTTTACGCTTTGGATTCTCTCCCCCATCCCACCGTGGGGGGAGTGAGTGAGCTGCTGTGTGGGGCTTAGTTGCTGGCTGGGGTTAAACCACGACAGCTTGTTATCTTTCCTTCTCACACAGCCTAGCAGAAGCGGGTGGTCTGGCATTAATAAAAACTGCCCTGGGGAAAACTCTGAAGAATCACTCCTTTAAACACGTCTCATTTTATCTATTTTACATATTCATTCTCCAAGATATTCTTACACACATTGAGATCGATATATTATGGTGTCTAATTCTTATTACCTATACAAATCACTCTTTTCATTAACATCACACTTACATTAGCAATTATTAGCATATTACCATAATTATATCATTATTATAACTTAAACTTGCAGATAATTTATTGCCCAAAACCAATTCTATCAAACAACTCAAATGTTGAAACTTGTTACAAATAGCATGCCTCTGTTTTCCTTTCTAGCCAACAAAGTTACTTTCTATTATGAGTTACTTGCTGAGTATTAAGATAGCTTCCTATAATGCCATACCTATTTTTCAGTTTTCTTATATGAAACAAGTTTAAATTTTCTTCTACTGTGTGAACAACAGCCCTGTTGGGATCAACAGGTGGAAGACTTCTGATATGTCACCTTCTGGTCAGGGGCTGTTTTCCCAGGCTAGGAGAAGATGCATCCATCATACCAAAACATAACAGGGCAGATGGTGTTGCCATCTCAGCTGTGGTGACTCATTTGAAGAAGAGTAGTGTGTATTAAGAAGAGATGTAATCAAGCTGAACAAGAGGGAGAAAAAATCATGTCAAGCAGAGAAGACCCCCACTTTGTAAGAAAGGCAGAAGCGAGATCTTCAAAATTATAGGATTATCTCAGTCCCTGGAAAGATGTTAAGTCACTTTCTCTTTGAGTTCAGTTCCAAAGGCATGAAGGAGAAGGCTGCAATCGGGAATAGTTAAGATGGATTTATAAAGGGTCGATCATGCTTGTCCAATGTGAAAGGCTACAATGAAATGACTAGCTATGTGGACAGGGAAGAATTGTGTAATATACATTTATTCAAGGTATATATAAGCTAGAATTTAGTAAAGCTCTGAATATCTCCCACAGCATTCTTGTTTGGAAGCTGAGGAAGTATTGGCTAGATCAATGAGCTGGTAAGTAGGTTGAAGATTTTCTGGCCTGCTGTATTCAAAGGGAGTTGCACACCTATTTCCAGTCCAGCTTGCATCCAGTGACGAATGTTTCAATTAACAGCTCCAGGGACTGATACTTGACAGAAACCTCAAGAAGTTCAACAGGCAGCAGTGCCAAGTTCTATACCTGGAGTGTAGTAATTTGTGATGTAGGATGGGAAGCTACTGGCTGAGTAATAGCCTTCCTGAAAGGCATCTGGGGAGTATGGAGATTCAACACCACACTGGTTATGAACCAGCAGTGAACAACAATATATCTCTAATATATTTGGTTATATTAAAAGAAACATGACTACCATATTGAGGGAAGTTATGATTCCCCAGTAGCTGGCTCTGCTGAGACCACATCTGGTCTGCTGCACCTAGTATTGGGTCCTCTTTTTCAAGACAGATGTGGAAAACCTGGTAGAGCTCAACAGGCAGTCAGAACTGTCAGAAGCCTTGAGCACGTGAGAAATGAGAAGAGGCTGAGGAAACTGAGCTTCATTAATCTGGTGCAGAAGTGATTAAGAGGAGATCTAAGAGATGCCTGAAACTACTTGAATGGTAGTTACAAAGATGATAGGACCAATTTTTTTTTTTTTTTTTTTGGTAGTAGCAAACAATAAAAAGAAGGGACAAAGATCACAATATCTGTCTTGGTGGTTCATGTTGGACATTCTGAAAAACAGAATCAGTAGGGCAGCAGTGCAGCACTGAACCAGGTTACTCAGAGAGCTGGTGAAGTCTCCAACTTTGGGGGTTTTCAAGACTTATCTGGAAAAAGCTGTAATTGATCTGACCTAGTGCTATTGAGAGCCCAGCTCTGAAAAGGAGGCTGAACCAGATGATACTCCAAAGGTATCATCCATCTAACATTTCTATGAGTCTATTCTAGGCATTTACAACAGGATGAAAAGAATCTTACTCTAAACATCACTGACTGCAAAGATTCGTACTATTAAGGAAGGTATGGATGAATTCTTTAGTCATAGCTGGGGAATCCTATCCTTAGAGACTTCAGGGCTGAGATCATCTTTCTAAATGTAACTGTCTTTAGTTTGAGCTAGTCACCCTCTACCCCCCTTTTCATCATTTGTAAAGTACAATTCATCTCATCACAGATTAGTCAACCAAAATTGGTCAAGTTAATTGAATGATAAATGTCACTATTTCTTCCATTGACTATAAAGGAGCCACGTTTAATTAACTGAGGTATAGATGTCTACCTGTAGATGTTCTCAGTTGTTCTTATGAATCGTACTATGAATATTTAAATCATTCAGTTAAGGAGGGAATTGTTTATCTTGAGTCCATCTTCATGTCGGATACTAGTAGTGAAAGTACTGGTTGTTTACTAAGTCCCTAAAATTAAATTTAATTTACTTTATTTAAAACAAACAAACAAAAAGTGTCAGTGTGTATTGGATGTTAGTTCTAAAAGCAGTGTATTGAACATTGCACAGTTCCTGTAACAGAGAAATTTGTATAAAGGCAGAGATAAAATTATTAGTTGACTGAACATCATGCAATCACATATGTATTTTACTCTTATTAGTAAAGATATTAACAAACATTAGATAGTGAGATGACACTCTAAACACTTGGGTAAATTTCTACAATTGCAATTGAATTTATGCTGTAGTGATTTGAAAAGGACATTTATATTTTCAACAAGGAAACATAAAGTGATAGCCTACTAAATACACTATTTTAGAAAGCCAACATTTCTTCAGTGCAAGAATACCAAACTGCATATAATTTGGTTTGTTGCACTGAACTTTGGTTTGTTGCAAGATGTCAGGTTATTGAAATGAGAAAGGAAAAACATGCACAGTTTGAAGTCAAAGAAGCAAATTTAAATTAAAAAAAGCATCCAGACTAGGAAATTTTTTCACTTTTCTTTTGGACTTGTAGTATTCAATTGTTTGATTATCTGTTTTCATCAGTAACTATAGAATCTTGTGGTAATGATAACTAGGAATGCAAACATACACTAGTACCTTAACTTCTCATGTATTCTTTCAATTAGTTTTATATGAAGTCTTATTTTGTTTAAAAAAATAACAGAAAATGAGAAACACATGCTCTGAATTAATGATAGTCCAGTCTCCAGGTGTTTCCAATTTAAATGTTTGTCAAGGTCATAAATCAGGTTCATAAGATTCTTGCCTAGTGAAGCAGGTTGCCACTGGCTGTTATTTTTTACCTCATCTCTGCAGTGAAGATATTGTCCACCACATCTATACAAGATTGGAAATATTAACAATAAATTCTAGGATATCTGAGAAGGGTTGTCCTCTGTCTTTTTAGGTTCAATTTAGTTCAGCTATGACTGAAAAGATAATTTGGCAGCACAATATTTAGGATATATATTTCCAGTTAAAATATCCCATTGGGATCAAGAAATAATATAGCAGTTTTTAATTAGGATGTTTTGCATGAAATGTTTTGCATAGTTAACTAATATAAATAAGCCTTTATTGCATAAACTATGGAAATCAGAATATTAATTCGACAAATGCATTAAAAACAGTATTGTGAAGGACACATTGAGCAAAGCAGAGTAAGCAAATAAAAACCCCAAAAGAAATATGCCTTCTTTTTTCTTCCTTTCTTTTTCACTTCTGAAAATTGTTCTGTTGTCCATCTCCAGTGTATGCTGTAGGTGGATACCCCAAATCCAGCCCATTAGGACAATTGATATAATGAAATAGGCCCACTGATCTCTAGGTCAGATATTAAATCGTAGGACAGAATCATTTCAAACCCCTAAGCATGCACTCCAGGAACATCCCAGCTACATACTAGAACTACACTGGACAGTGGCCATTGTCATGTCCATATTCTACTTCCATTATTTGATTTCCAGTGAAAGGAACTCTGGATAATAACAATATGCAGGAAACACAATATCCTAAAATGGACTCCAGTCTGGGTAGCTGGGGATCAGGAATTCCAGGTATTGTTCATCATATACTGGCAGAGCAGGTAGTAAGTTACTGAAAATCTCTTTTTCAGTGGTCAAGAACTCTCTTGTATTATCTTCAAACTATCTCTAGATGTGTAAATTGTCTATTCACAGTCATATTTCCATTTGTATTTGAAATTACTTGATGTCCTTTCACAAGGGAAGTACTTGTATTCAGTAAAAATACCTTCCATATGCAGCATGTCCAGTACAAGAAATTTGCTTTGTTGTACAAATTCCATTCTCGCTTTCATATTTGTACTAATGTGGAAACTTTCCAGCTAAACCAGTATTGCAAATTCTAAAAGAAAGATCTTTTCAAACTTGGGCCTGTGTTCCTGCAGGCTCATAAATGGTAATTCTGTCTGATTAGACCTGGAAACACAACACTAAGACAATCCATTAGAAGGCAAATGCTTGCAACAGAAATAAATGGTGTTGCTACTTTGAGCAGAAGTTTAATAAAGATGTCTAGGTGGCTCCTTTGATTTCTCATATTCACAGGAGCCCTGAGATGAAGAACAGCATTTCCTGACTTGAAGGTGGGGGTACAGAAAAAGGCATCAGATTAGTCAAATATTGGGAGACCATCTCAGGTCTTCTAATGCAATGGTCTGCTCTGGTATCAGAAGTTGAGACATATTTTGTGTTCTATTGCACTTATCAACCACCTCCAATTATAAAACAAACTTACTTTGTTTCATGTTTTAATCCCATGTTTAACTATATTTGAGGACCTGGTATGTACAGATATAGGCACCCTCAAGTGCAATTGGTTAGATGGATGCAGCTGAAGGATGATTAGATATGAAAAAAAGAAATGGGAAATAGAAGCCAGTCCACCTAATCCTATAACACAGCCCTATAATACAGATGAACATTTGCTATTTTAAGAGGGTCTGTCTGCAGACAGAAAACTATTTTCTTGGGAAAAGGTCATTGCATTTGATATATTTGAGTGGTGAAGTGGAGAAGCTCAGAGTATCAATGCAGCTCTCATGGTAAACTGCTTGCCTCTGTAAGACAAACATAAAACTTTATGTCAGTGATTGGTAGAAAACAAAAATGAGACAAAGCTATACACTGGGTTGCCAGAACATCTAATAAACATAATTTTCTATTTATATAATAACCTAAAATGTAGCTAATGTAAATATCATAGTTGAATTCTAGCCATACATAACCATTTTTGAAGATGCTATTATCCGCTTTAGTAGAGAGATATTGTGTCTTTAATTTTTATGTGCCTCTCTCATCTATGTATTACATGTTTGGAAATATGTAACAAATATTTTATAATTCTAAGTAGATGGGATCAGTTGCAATTCACAAAACTTTTGACATCAGAGGATCTGTCTCATTTAATTAGAATTATGAATCCATAACTGTTAAATTATATTTTGATCTACTTTTTTTTTTTTTTTTTAACTCTGTGTAGATAAGGAGTAACTTCACTGAAGTAAGCTGTCTCAATTCACACCTGGTTTACCCTATTGCAGTGAATTTCCATCTATTTAACACAGGTGCATGTGTGGTAGACCTGAACACCTGTTAGACTTTCATGTTGGCAAGCTTCCAAAAAGGGAATTTTTATATATAATGAAGCTATTATCATGTAACATAATGCTGATATTATGACATTTTGTAGTGTTTGATGTGTTAGGCTGGGATATTTTCTCTCGGGACTTATATATCTCGGCCAATTGAAGAACATCTCTGGTGGGTATTATTTGTTGCTGTGCCGTTGTTTTTAAGAAGCAACTGCCAATGCCCAAGTGAATAGTGGTGGTGCAGTTGGAGCTTCTCTGTCATGGGATGTGAAGGTTTATAGATGAGTTTATAGAATGTCAAGTCATATTATCTGCTGCATGGGGATATGACCTGACAGGCAGAAATCAAAGCTTCAAAGTGTCATCCTAATACACTGGAGACTGAGAGCTACTGACCTACCTTTTAGTGATATAAATTTGTTTGTGGTGATATAAAAATAGCTTCCACTGTGGATACACCAAGATTACAGCTTGATAGGTCAAGAAATTTATAATAATTCTTGAATAAAAGATCATAGATATGAGGTGCAATGCTTTTCAATTCCTTTTGTTTATCCTCTTTTACCAATACATAACTGTACTTCACCGAGTTAGTAGGAGGGGCATTATTCTAGCAATGGTTTTGCAAAGACAACAGCAGCACCAAACTTCTATGTAAAGCAACTGAGTCTAAAATTAAGGCATCTGGGTGCAGACAGCTTTCAGGTGGTGCTTGGGAGTGGAGACTGAAGGAGTTGGGTGAGGCATTGCTGTCACCGACCTCCTGTCCTACATGTGTCTGGTGGCTTTATGTTAGCTCTACAGTCTTCGCCTGTGCATTCAAAAGTAGAGTTCTGCTCACACCAATGCCTAACCTTGGAAGTACTTCAAGCGTGTAAAGGACTGTTGTCAACAGTGACATTTTCCAGGAACGTGAAATTTGGCATCTGAGCAGTCCTGGCCTCTTCTTCACTTGTTTCCCCTGGGGTCCATGATGTAGCTGTGTCGCTGTCTGTGCTATTCATGCCACACTTACTGTAGCAAGCCTTCCACACACCATACATGGCACTTCTACCACTGTTAGCTCCCTGCTTAGAGACTCTATCCAAGGAATAAGAGACCCAGATCCATTCCTTCCTTTGTCTCAAGCAATTAGAGCTAATCTCCAGGCTGATATCCTTTTTGACACTTCTCTTTTTGAAATTTCCTGCTTAGAATGAAATAGAACCAGCACATAACTGGTATTTTAAATGGTTTGACTTAAAAAGCATTTGGGTCAGCATGCTGTATTTTATCAGGGTTGTTTTTTAACTTAGTTTTTAATTCCAGGCAGTAAATTTCATTAAAAAAACCCTCAAAGTACCTCTTTCTCTCTCTCTCTCAATAAAAGAGCAGCAGTGCTAAATCAGACCAGAGGTTCGCTTTTGATGGTGGCTAGCAGCAGATGTTCAGGGAACGAGTATAAGAACAGGGTATGCACAGAGTGATACTTCCCTTGGTTATGTTCTTGCAGCTTCTGGCTATCTCTGGTTCAGGGGCCTCCTGAACTAAAGCCAGAGGCTGTAATCAGACCACCATGTTTAGTAGTCCTTGGTGGAGCTTTCTTCCATTAGCTTGCCTAATCAACTTTTGAATCCATTTATACTCTTGGCATCCAAAACATCCTGTAGCCATAGGTTCAATGATCCATTTAAGTATTAAATGACAAAGGTATTTCCTTTAAGTATTTCAGAAAAATTTTCTTCATAATTCCATTTGATGTTCTCTCATTTCCGTGTCATCAAAATCACAATACTATTACCCATTCCATATTATTCGTGTTTTTACGGATCTCTGTTATACCCCAGTCATCTCTTGTCTGAGCTTAAGAATCTCAATCAGTTTAATATTTTTGTAGAGAAGCCTTACCTGTCTTTCAGCCTTCTAGTGGCACTATGTTCCTCTTCATATGAGGTGACCAGAACCCCATGACATTTTCAAAATATGAGTGCACCAGTGATTTGCGTATATTCATAGAGCTACACAGTTTTCAGTTCTATTTCAGTTCTGCTCTCTATTTCACACTCAACAGTTCTTGACACTGTTTTTTTTCACTACAGCTAAATATTAAACTCACACTATCAGAAAATTATTAACAATAATTTTAGCTTTTTTTATCTGGAAAGCCTATATGAACTTCAGTGCATATAAATTATAATGTATAGTTAAATGAATATATTTTAATGGAAAATATGAAATAAATTAATATGGAATGTTAAATAAACTAAACTGAAATAAACATAACATTAACTAAAAGTTGCTAATTTTTTAAGATCTCAAATAATACAAACTATGGTTTTATGGAAATCAAACCTATGTTTTTGTTTATGCTACTCACAATATACAAGGATTTTAGAGGTCCAAGCAAAGATCAGCTCCCTTCTAGTACAAGTATGACCCAAAAATTCAAGCAAAATTTACAGATTAGGACAAGATGAAGGAAATGAAATATTATTACACTATTTTACAGACAGAATAGAATCAGAGAGTGAGAGTACCAGACCATACAAAAAAACTATAAATCTTTAGGAACTACCTTTGAAACTTCTGAAAGTCTTAGGCAGTGTTATATCCATGAGACCATCCAACCTTGTTTAAAATCCTAAACAGAACCATATCCTTCCTATCTGTTTGCTTAGAAATATTTTTATCTTATTACAGGGAATATCCAAAACTAATTTGCAAGTTTTTTGAGTTTTGCTAGCTTCTGAATGATCAAAATTTGTAAATGGGTTTCCCTGATTTATCTGTTACGGGAATTTCTCCCACACTGTTTCTCACCGAGGAAGCAAGGACAAATTTAGTAGAGAATGGAGAAGAGTGGTCCTTCTTCAGGTCCTTCCCACCCTGTGCATATTTTCTGGATCACTGATTTGTATGGAAACACCATATCTGTTGGGTTTGCTTCTGGCTCACATGAAATCATGCCACTGCTTTAGCAGCACCTATCATGGGACCACAACCCAGAAGATACTTTCTTGCAAGACTCTGGACCAGAAATGAAGACAAATATACCCAGCTGGAACCCAAGAGAAATGTATTCACAACTGGAAGCACCCATCCAAAGAATCTGGAGCCTATTCGCTAGTGTTGCAAAACGTATGGGACCTTTAATAGCTATAAATGTCAGGGGGACTCAGCTTTGTAGATTTTCTCTGGGGAAAAAAACCCAATAAAGTCACCTGTAGCACTCTGTCCCCTGGCACCAGGATGGGGCACTGGGATATTTCTGATTCATGGTGCAAGAATACAACTCACTAAATTGCTAACACTATTTCCTGCATTTCTGATATACCTTTGGAGGAGACATTTCTGACCTGGTCATAATGTCTGCAAAGGTCACAGACCAAGGCAGGAATTCTGCTGAGGCCATTAACAACTGCATGGAGGCTTTGTGGAAAGATTTACCCCGTTGGATATTTTGCTTGCTGTGAAATTTAGCCTACTATTCTCTTTGTTTCTCCCTCCTGCCTTTCTCTAGCAATATTGGAAATGTGCCAGTTCTGTGAGAGTTTGCTTTCCTTTTCTTGACTGACACACATACTCAGTTTGAAGTACAAATAGCTCAAAAGGTGATTTTAGGATCAATATAAATAAAACTGACACTTCTCTGATGGGGAGTTCTTTGTTATTGTTCTGGGTAGAAGTAGCAGTAGACAGGCTTGGAATATGGTGTGGCATACCATGAATCACGCCTTCTGTGCTGATATTTTCTTTGACTGATTTATTGGATTGCTAAGATTAAGATATAGATGTTCTATGTAATATGTTGCTCTATATATATTGATGCAAAAGCATGACTTGTAATAAATCCATTCATTGTTAACCTTTGACTTTTAGGTCACGTGCCCTCTTCCACTAATTCATCTCCCTCAGACTTATTCTATTATTACAAAGCTATGAGAAGCCACCATCCTTCAGAAGCAGGCAGCAGTCTAATACCTCATTCTTTTTCTTCTCAGATATATATATAGAATTGCCTGCTGTGGAAAGCACTCCACTCAAGGTTTATGGTGAAAAAAGCTCAGAATATTAATAATTTGTTCTGGCATAAAAGTGCAATGGTTTTTAAGTAATGTAAAATCTCACAAAAGTCCTAATTTTAGGCAGACAACACTGAATATTATTATTAACACTGAAAGACTTTTTTTGGCATGTTAAAGACGAAGGTAGGTTGAGGGCATTCTGCTTATCCTTGAAGCTGGCAGGACAAGATCCAAATTTAGTCTGAAACTCAGATCTGTGTGACTGCCAAGCCAAAGCAAATGAACCCCATCTCTCAGTGGGACTGTGCTCAGTGCCATACTGCGTGTGGGTATGCATTTCTGACTGTAACAGGGTGGATAGCAAGCCTGTGACTGTCTGCATTTCTATGTGAAACGTAAATGTGCTCTAAATGGATCAAGTACCAAAGGAAAACATAGAACAGCAGATAGAGCAAGAGAAATAAAGGATTAATTAGTGGTAATGAGAACAGCACTATCATAAAAGGGAAAAACATTGCTACAAAAGGTGAGTTTTAAAGCATGATTTCAAGAAGAGGAGGAAAACTGCTTTTTGCAGCTTCTGCAAGTGATATAGAAACTCTGGGTTTCCAATAATCAACTGGGGACTCTGAGGAAGATGTTAGAGTCAAAAATAGAATCAGTGCAATATTCTTACCAAAAAAATGCTAAATATGGATGGTTTTAATTTGTAACTTATTGCCACTTAAATGGCAATTCACAGGGTGTTGGTCACTTTAATGCTGCAGAGCTGCCATGTATCTTTTCCATCAGAACAAGCATACCAGAAACCCCAGGCTCCAATAGAAAGCTGTTAAGATCAGTCAGGACCCAGATGGCAAGAAGGAATTAGCAGTTTTATGAGGATTCTCTTTGGCAGGCTATAAGTATTTCATTGACATTTATAACCATTTTTTATTAGATATGAAGAGAACCTAAAATCTCTTTTGCTTCTACTTAGTAGTATTTCCATCTCTCATCTCTACCCAGGGATTGCTCCTCTGTTGTGCTCAAGTTAAAACAAAACCAAGATGAGTCAGCTTTGCTGGCCAGCTGTAAAAAAAAGTACACAATGGATTCCTTCTTTGTGCCTAATAAACCCTGATGGGACCTAATACTTCCTAGGCATCATTGTCTCCTCAAATAGCAAACCATTTCTAAAATAAATAACATCCCAATTTTCCTATATACTCAAGTTATGTGAGCAATCACAAAGTTGATGAAATCAAACAGGACTAAGACATACAATGTTGGATATCTAGAGTTATCCAACAATAGCTAGAGCAAAAGCCTACAACCCAGGTAGGAACATAGCTTCTGCATGGAGAAGCAAAAGTTCACTGACTAAAGGATTAATTTGGTAAAAGTTAAATAGAAAGTGAATTTAGAATAAGTAGTTACACACACAAACACATCCATACTTATTCACAGCCATATTATGTATCTGCAGAATTCAACAGGTTAATAAATAGCATATAAGCTATTTATTATGAATCACCTATGGAATTTACTTCTTGTTTTTCTAGTGTGAATTACTAGGAGTGACATCACAGTTTCCATGATTTTTTCATTATTCAAAATAATTCACTGAATATCTTGAACAATTAATATTTCAGTGTCTAGATTTTCATATTTGTGAATATTCATGTATCATTTACTGGTTTTTAGCTTATTCAGAAATTCAGATTTCGTCTGTTTTGTTGAAACATTTAGACATTGATATATCCCTACACCCTGTCTAAAACTGACAATTCTTACAGTTGGATTTCTGGGGCAAATATTTACATCAGCACATTAAAAATATTCTGTGCATTATTATTCTGAAAGAACATACTTAAAATTCTCTGGATACTGTCTACAGAATATATCTTTGAATAGTTTTCTCTTTTTGCTAGATTATTTACAGAAAATGAATAGAAGCAGTCCAAGTAAAAACTGGATGGAAACACTTTCCCACTATATCTCTCCTCCGCTTCTTCCCTGTGACAGCAGCCTTAGTCAAGGGTTATCAGCACATGCAGTGTATTGTGGATGGATTGTTTTATGGACTTTATTAATATATGTAGGTAAAAAACCAAACTGAACAATCAAACTTCAATTTGAAATTAATATTTCCTCTTGAAAAGCTATTCTTTTAACTTTTTTTCATTTACCATTTCATACTTTAACTGGGTGTTTCTATCCTTCTGCCCTAGTCAATGGCTTGTTTAGGATCCAGTCCTAAAGAACTTTAGGATCCAGTCTTAAATTTATATCTCTTAAAGGCTCCTGCAGTTACCCTTAATTCAACACTGATCTCTCTGTTGTGGCTATAAACTTTACTGATGTGTGCAGAATAAAGATAAGGCTGAGAAACTATATGTTTATTTTAAGAGTTTTCATCACACTTAGACCAGGGAAGATGAGGCCTCATAGGCTTTATTTTCAACACAGATTAATATATAGAATCATAGAATCATAGAATCATAGAATCATAGAATCATTAAGGTTGGAAAAGACCTCTAAGATCATCGAGTC
>JASVER010000088.1:3191114-3257732 GCA_030449065.1 Oceanodroma leucorhoa
ACCAAGTCATAGCTGTCCTGCCGCACAATGGCTTCCAGCTCCTCCTGCTTGCCGCCCATGCTGCGTGCATTGGTGTAGATAATATATATGTTAATATATAATATATATGTTAATATATCTGTGGCAAGGTATATACAATTAATAGACTGTTGCTGGTGTTGCATCAGGGAATAAAATTATACAAAGTGCCACTCGTGAATGCATATTCAGGTATTGGTGTCTAACAAAGCTTGGGGAACATCACTGTACTTCATGTTTACCTTTTCTATATCAAATATTTGTCCAATCCCTTTTTCCTTTCTTACAATATAGCAATGTCATTACATGTAATAAAAACTAGAAGAACCCTGCACTAGAGTTCAGGCACAGGAATTTCTTTTTGCAGATATGTTTTTGGCTTCTTAACATATCTTCAAGGGAAACCTAATCCAAATATCACAATAGGAAAATTCATATTTCAAAGTCATAAGTTACGGAAGCTTCTATCCTGGCTTTTAGTCTTATCCATTAAAGAGAGATAAAATTCAAATTTAACTCCAAATGTAACAATTGAGTCTGTAGACTGATTACCACATCTAGATTTACCTTTCCAAACTTTCTGTCTGCAAGAACACAATTCTTATTAAGTGACATGTTGAACACAAAGCATAATATAAAAATAGCTGTACCTGAATCAGGCCAGAAGTCCACCTTGTCCAAAAGCCTGTCTCACACATATCTATTCATATCTTATAAAGCTGTATATGATATTCTGGGAGATATATGATCTTCTGTCATCACAGCAATTGATTCCCTGACAAGTACAAAAGTCTTACAAATGGGAAACCTACAAATGTATGTCAAAGTCTCTGGTTTGTGACTGGAACCATTTCTGACCGAGAGAGCATAACTGTCCCAAGTCCCAGATGAAAACCACCCTTCCTCTGATACCATTTGTCTACATATCAAAAAGTATTTAAGACAGCTTTTTGCAAACCACAAAAGCAATCACACTGACTGTCTTGAGGGATCTCTGCATCTTTTCCAATACTGCCATGCTCAACTGAAATTCCAGCTAACAAAACATAAAGATGAGTGGTACATTTTTTGCCTCCCACAAATATAAATTTTATTATAGTTATACATGCTGTTCTATTTTTAGACTTTGGTATTTTTATAGACCTTTTTCTCTCATACTGTTTTTCCACATGTTTCTCTTCCTGTTATTTAGTCTGCTTATCTTTAAGGAAACAGTTGTTTACATTGCTTTTCTTTCCATTTTTCCTGTAGAATTATTCTGTGTGTAATTGCTTTTTGTTTCTTCTTTTTTTTTTTTTTTATTGACATCAGTGTTGTGTTCTAAATATCTTTTTCATTTAAGTTTTCATTTGTAGCATCTCTGTTTTACATACTCTCACCTCTGAGCAGATGACAATTTACCAGGAAGACAAACCTCCCTGTCACTTCTTTTTGATACCAATATCAAGATAATATTAAACTGCTTTTCCTTTTTTTAACCTCTTGTCCTTTTCTGTTGTCTTCTCCCCCCACTTCACCATTCCTGGTTTGTTCCATTAATTTTATTTTCTAAGCAAGTTGTCCTTAAAATTGAGTGAGGGAAAAGGTAAAAATATTAGCCCCAAAAATTCAAGTTCTTTATTGAGAGAAAAATATTTTAAAAGGTAGCAATATAGGTAGATAAGTAAATAATAAAATGAAGAAGAAATGGACTTTGGCTATATTAATATTTTTTTAATACAGCTAACTGTAAAGTCAAAAGTGTGAACAGAGATTACAAAGAAAACATGTTTTCAACTGTTTTTAAGAAGCAATGCTCTGAAAGGGATTGAAATTTTTGTGGACAACTAGTTGTGTCTGAGCTGCTGTATTATGTCATAGCTAAGAGGGAAAATGAGACCTTTATTTAAGATAGGAAATACGATGGAGTAGGAAGATGGCATGGCTTCTATCAATGGCAGTAATGAGAGTGGAAGACTGTATTTGGTTCCAGTGTCCCTGGTTTGTAAGATATATATGAACAAGGAGAAAAGGATCCAGGGAAATGCCTTATAGTTCGTCTGTGGTCTGCAGAAGCTATAGGGTAGCAACAACCTAGTGATGCAGAACCTATTTAGCTTACAGGGGAACAAGAGGGGAATTAGCTTATGGACAGAATGATGTGACCTCTTGGTGTCTTGGTTCATTTTGCGAATTGCAGAAAAAACAGTGTGGAGAAACTCTCTCTTCTTCTTTTTTTTTTTTTTCTTTTTTTTTTTTTCTCCAGCAAAGCAAGCAAATATTACCTATCTTGTTCAACCACAAAACCAAAAGACTCTCAACAGAAGCTTTGGACTTGTTCAGCTTTTCAGCTTTTTAAGAGTTTCAAAATTGAAACGTAAACATTATTTTAGAGTAAAAATTATATTTTCCCTTCTGTGTTGGTTATCAAAGTTAACCCCAAATTCTGAACGGTTGCAACTGAAAGGAAATTCGACTACTTAATAAATAAATTGTTGCTCAAAAATTTCATTCTGGTTTATCCACAGACATAAATCCAAGAACATCTCCAATAACAGACTGTTATGCAATTTAGAAAAAAATGGCTAATGATATCCATCAAATGAGAAATGTAACCAGGTAAATTCAAGCCAGAAAACATTCTTCCCTTTCCTTATTCTCCTCTCCCCTTCTCTCCTCTCCTCAGTTAAACATTGGAGTAGCGAATCTCTCTAAAAATCAAAGGTTGGTTGCTGAGAATGTTTGACCAGTTACACTGTGCAGCTACACAGTGAAATAGATCATTTTAAGTTAGTTCTTTTTAGCCTGAAAATTGAAGAACACATGCTAGATTTTGCATACTGATTTTCTAATACTGTATCCTGAGCCAAAGAATAAAAACCAGACAAAATTCATGAAAAGTTTGTGCTGGTCTATTTTCAAAGAATAAACAGAAGAAAAAATACTTTAATGACAGTTTGAACTACAGACTGTCCTTAACTAAAAAGTCTATATTACACTAAACCAAACCAAATAGAACTTTTAATGTATAAGTTTTTGCTATCAGAAATTTCAGTTTTACAAAAAATATTTTTTGAGAAAAATATTTTTTGAATAATGTTACATTTGCCAGTTATGAAAATGAAAATAAAACCTGTCTCAATTCAAAATATTAATTTAAAAGAACCACTGTTCTTTTGAACTGTTTTCAAAATAACAACATGTTCAAGAAAAAACTCACTAAATTTTCTAGGTTATAATTTCTGTTACAGTATCACAGAATTTTTCATTTCACAATGCTTCTTGAATTCCCACTTTGAGATGAAATGAAAAATAAATATGAAATATTGGAATATCCTTCAATAACAAAATTTTGTATTTGTAGACAAATGACATTTTTTTCTGGAGAAGAAACTACTTTAAAATACAGAGAAAAATAAAGCCTCACAAACTCCATTTCAATCCAGGTGGCCAAAAATTAATTTTCAGTGTTCGTGAAATCATTAATTCCTCAGTCCTTTTTATACTGAAAGTAGTGGAAACTTTATACTAATGACAATCAGTTCTGATTAATCATATCTAAGTTTTCATGACACGTAACTTAAAAGCTTGTCTAGTCACATTTCTCAGCTTTCTCTCCTAAATATACTTTTGTTCTTCCTTTGCAGAATCTTACTAACAGATGTCTTTTTTCCTGGAAAGACAAATAATCAAAAAAAAAAGAAAAAACCCAAAAAGCCCCACCACAACTGTCAAGTGGCACTCCAGCTGTCGTTAACATAACTGCATGTGGCAGATTATCGTGTAGGTGGTAATGAAACTGTGACACAATTAAGTCCCCTTTTTTAGAAGGGGCAATATCTACACTAGTAAGTAGTGTAGTGCAGCTGGAGCAGTTCAAATGTTTTCTGAGGACTCAGTACTGACTCCATTTTATTTCAGACTAGCTTCTCTCTAGTACTGTGTGCTAAATGCCTGGTAGCCTTTGGAGGTACATGTCATCCCAGAGTCATTCTTCTAGGTTAGTCTTATTAGAAATAAATCTGATTTATTAGCTCCAAAATCACTTGAAGATACAAATCCAAACATTATAAATGGGCGCCATCAGATTTCCTTCAAAAGCACTCTACTGGTTTAACGTAAAAATTCTGACATAGATGCACCCTGCAACATCTCTTTTTTTTTTTTCTTCCACCTTTTTAGCAACAGATAGGGAGTTCAGATGAGAGATCTGTTTTACAGACTTAACTTCAGACTTCTTTCCTTTAAGAAACAAGCAAGCAGTGCAATCCTCCAGCCTGTTAGGCTTCCAAAATTAGACCTGAAAAGAACACGCTTCTCTCCTCTTCTGAGATATTGACACTGGCAGTGTTCAAGATGCGAATAAGAGAGTGGCTTTCATTCAATTGCTGCTGCAGAATCAAACAGTGAAAGAGGCAGGGTGATTAATTGCATTCTCCGCACTTTCACAGTTCTTCCAGAAGCTGATAAATATTTCCCTATGAAATGCCAGTCAGATATTACTAAAGTATGTCCATTTTTGTTTCATATTAAAAGTGTATTTTAATAAGCACTATTAAAAGCTGAGACCGTTCAGTGCAGTTACCTCCTTTGATGCAGGTCAAAGCTATAGATTGCCACAAGTTAAATACTTTAACCCCCCAAACCAATTCCATGTATGCCAAAACAAAACAAAAATAAAAAATAAAAAAAAAAAAAAGAAAAAAGAAGAATGAACCCAAAGCACCTCAAGCAATAGATAGATTAGGACTATTGCTATTCCTTACATGATTATGAGATGAAGTTTTTACATATCCCTGAGAAAGACTTGAACCACTTCTTTCACAGTTGTTGCTTTGATTCCAAATTTGGCTGTAGCAATTCTCCCTCCTTCCGAAAAAAAAATTCTCTGGCTTTCTACCATTTGGTCCTACCTTTAGCAAAGAGATGGCTGAAGCCAAGAGTATTTCTCCATTTACTTTAAAGCAGAACTGTACTATCTATGGCCTATGTGCTTTACAATTCATCTGACTTGCACCCTTCTCCCCAGCCCTGTTTTTTCCGGGTGTTTGTCAAATGTAAGCATGCATGTTTAACAGGATAGAGACAGTCCGTTTCTCAAACACGGTCATGTTCAACTACGTAACAGAGTGAACACTTGGTCCCTGTGTTGTGTGATGGTGTCATGACAAGTGTACAGATGGTGACATAATGGGTTGGGACTGGAGTGTAAGGTCCTTATGTAGCTTCATATTAAGCCCACTGAAGGAAATGCATCACTTTAAAGAATCATTGCATAAAATGTATTAGGAGCAGAAGAATAAAGCTCAATATTCACATACAAATGCCTGTAACACAAGGCTCCTGCTTCATTCCTTCAGTACTGCCTCCTCTCTGCCCCTGTGCATTCAACAACAGGAAGAGAAGAGACTGATGCCATCTGGCAAGGTTTCTTGCAGAATCACAAAATCACAGAACAGTTGAGTTGGGGAGGGACCTCTGGAGATCATCTAGTCCAACCCCCTGTGCAGATGAGGGTCACCTAGTACAGGTTGCTCAGGACCATGTCCAGTTGGGTTTTGAATAACTCTAAGGTGGATACTCCACAACTTACCTGCTCCAGTGTCTGACCACCCTCGTAGTAATTTTTTTTTTCTTTTCTTTAACTAGAATGTCTAGTTCTAGAATTTCAATTTATGTCAAAATCATTGTCTAGGTTCTATTGATTGACCAGTTCTCCACTGACTGAAATGAGAGCTTAGATATTCGGAGCACATGAAGACACCTACATATGAATACCTAAATGCAGGTGTCTAATCTTGAATTGAGTGCTATTTCACTTACCTGTAAGTTAAGGTCTGTAAATCTTAAGGGGATGAAACTTAAACACCTTGAGAAAATCAAACAAGTAGGTAAACAAAAATATGGCACAGTGCACAGGAGACCGTATTAGCAATGGCCACTTAGCAATGTAACTTACTTAACTGTTTAAGTGGCAAATCCATAATAAGACTTAACTGGAATCCTAACTAGTCATGTTACTGCTAGTTATCTACTAGAGCCAATAAATTTGGTTTATTACCAAAATGATGAATGCAAGGTAGTTCCTAAGAACCTGTTCTGAGGGGTTCCTAGATGGTGTATTTCTTCATGTACTAAAAGAAACCATACGTTTTCTGTCTAAATTACTTTCTGCTTTAAACAAAAGACAATAGTAACAGAATATAACATAATTAAAGGGAAAGATCTTCACTTTCATCAGGTTATATGTAATACAGAGATGCACATGAGTTGCCAGGGACTCACCACATCCTTCTCAAAAGACAAGTACCAATAAAATTAAGTGTCTTACCTTCACATTTGTTGACAATTTCCCACAGTTTGAGTGATTAGGGACCCAAATGCCAGCAGAAGCCATTAGAGGCTATGTGGATATTTCTGACAAGACAGTTGGCGTTCAATCCCAGTTCTCAGACTAAGGGATATGTATTGATTTGCGTCTTCATTGTTTAGGATTAGCCTCCTTTAGAACAGATTTGTCTCAGAGAGCTGAAACTGTCCAAAATAGTGTGAGGGAACAAGACGATTAAGCATAATGGACAATCAGGTCCTGATTTTACTCCTTGAAGCTCTTTTATTCATAGGTGTAGATTTTATGACCTCTTTTTGCAGCTCAATTGGTACTTAAGGAACAGCACTATGAATGAGAATATGGTCCATTATGGTCTTTAGAGGTGTTGGGGGTTTTTTTTTGGACATAGTACAATCCACCAATATGAGAGATTCCCAAGCAAGCTCTGAGTGAGATACCAGGTCTCTGCAGAGCTATTAGCTTGAGGAGTATAGTCATTTTAGAGCAGTGATTTGTCCATTCTAATTAGCCCTGCTTAGGCAAACCAGTCCAGTAATTTAGTTATACTACTTCTAATAGAGATACTTTGTTCAAATTATTCCATTCAGATTCCGTTGCTGGTAATATTTTAGTAAAATAGATCATATGTGGGGACCTCTTCTCAGTAGGTTATAGTAACTCTAAAACCGAAAATGGAGATTTTCCATGTGAAGTAAATCATTTTGCAAATGGGCATCAAAGAAAGCACCATTTTAAGCCCCAATTAGTACAAAATTTCACAGAAATGAGAGTATACTTTGCATCCTGCAGAGATATAAAACTGAGCTCAGTTCCAATTATAGAACACGAAGATCAGTATCTTTGCAACACACTACACATCCAATGATTATACAATAATACTGACACTAGGAAGTGTTTACCCAATACAGACCAAACAGCCGTCTCTTGTCCAAAAACCCTATAAAACTTAGCATGCATAAACCAAACAATAATTCCATTAATACTATTTTAAGATACTTTTTAACATATAGGAGTTAGGACCCATCTATGGAACTCTACCTCAGGGACCAGATCCATTATCAAATGCCATGGTTGATTCCAAAATGTGTTGCTGACTTGTTCTGTTAGAGCCTGACCCATTTGTATTCATTTAATAGCAGCTGCCAAAGGGAACCCAGAAGTAATATAGCACAGCCCTAAGCTGTAATTTACCTCCCATGGCAGTTCAGGAGACACAGAGAGTCCTGTGTTTCACTCCTGTTCTGTGCCACTATCAAAGACCCTGTCCAAAATGACCTAAACACAGATCCATCCGAACAAAAGCCTACCTAGAATCAGAATTTGCTGTAACCAGCCCGCTTGTTACTATTATTAGTGTTGTTCTTGTTATAGGCCCTGATGCACACAAAAAAGTCACTTGTCTTCTCAAAAGAAGACAAATGTAAGATTCTATTTAAATTCTCCTTGCTTTAGTTTCCATTTTGCCTTCAGTGATATCTTTTACAAAAGATAATTAGTGCCATGAATGAGCCATCTGCATCACTCATGTTGATTTTCCACTCCCTCCAGAGCTGAACCTTTAGCCTTTAGCTTAGCTATTTGGTGCCTATGAGACTAGCTGTATGTCATGGTCATTGACAAAGATAAATAATGATGCCCTACTGAAGTAAGCAGAAGCTATTAATAAAAATAATGTGAAATGGGCTGATTTGAACATTTCTCAATGGTAAGCTTCTTAAACAAAAGCTCAGACTTCTATTAGCACTAAAACTTCCTCTATAGAATCTCAGGAAAAAAAAAAAAAGGAAATTATTTAAAGCTTACATAACTTGCTTCTGTCTCTGTATAGAGTTTAGTTACAGCTGTCATCATGGGGTGTATAGCCATATTAAGAGATATGTTGCTGGATTTTTCAAGCAGGTGTGAGCTTTATCTTTACTGATTTAAGAAAAAATGCCAGTCAAATGAGAAGAGCTTTTCTTGTTGTCTGCCACTTTGAAGAACCTTATAGAAAATGTTTCAAAACACACCCTCTGCCAGCCCTGTTGTCCTTAAATCAGCTCCTTTTCAGTCAAAGAGAGAAATATCAATAAAAGATGATTCTGCATCAACACGCGTCGTCATCCAATGGTTTCGTTCACTTATTTTTCACTTATTACAATGCACCAAGATTTCAAATCCTGAAGTTTGTATCAGAAATTCTCCTATACTCTTTAGCAGGATGCTCTGGTCTCTCTATGCAGCTTCTTGCACAAACAGCCTGGAGAGTTGGTGACTGTCAAAGGTTTGACCCCTCAGGGGTGCCTAACTAGTATTTACTGGTCTTCAGCTCCCCTGGGCTATTTAGGTAGTTCAGAACAGTATACTGGCCAAAATCCTCCATCAGCCGCACTTTCTACTTTCTCAGTGTTAGACTGCACAACAGAAGTGTGTCAAAATCACAGTGTTAATGATTTTATATAAACCTAGTGACCATGGATTATAAAGGTTCAGAAGGGAGGATAAAATGCTGTATAGTAAAGGACAAGTGAATTAAGGGATTTTTTTTCACATGGAGGACAACTCTCACTCTGAGTTGTTAAATTTCTTTGTTTCTGTTCCAGAGGGCGAAAGATTGCCGTTAGTTTATTGGTTATGAGTAGGCTGAATGTAGGCAGAGCACGGAGGAAAGAATAATTCTATAATAGTGAACATCCAATCATCCCATTCTGGTTAGCAGGGAAGAATACTTTCAATATCATGTGAAAATATAATATGATAAACATTAACAATTAAAATCAAAGAAGTCAGAATTGTCAACAGGCAAGTCTGACAATAAACAAACTAAACGAAAGGATAGTACGTCATGTTAATTTTTTAAAAAAAAGCAACTATCTTTTAAAATGTCTTTTATGTTATTCTGAAATGTTCATACCTGACTAATGTCTTCACGAATTGTAGTGGTTTAACCTGTCAGGCAGCCAAACGCCACAGAGCAGCTGGCTCACTCCCTCCCATCAGCGGGACGGGGAGAGAATCGAGGAAAAAAAAAATCACGGATTGCGATAAAGACAGTTCAATAGAACAGAAAAGGAAGGAATAATAATAATAACAATGATAATAATATAATGATGATAGAATATACAAAATGAGTGATGTGAAAATGGCCAAAACAAATAGCTGCTTCCTGGACCTCCCCCCATTCATATACTGTGCATGACGTCACATGGTATGGAATACCCCGTTGGCCAGCTGGGCTGGCTGTCCCGGCTATGTTTCCATCCAGCCTCTTGTGTGCCTGGCAGAGCATGGGAAGCTGAAAAGTCCTTGAGTAGTAGATTACCTAGCAACAACTAAAAACATTAGTGTGTTATCAACATTCTTCTTATACTAAATCCAAAACATAGCACTAGGAAGAAATTTAACTCTATCCCAGACGAAACCAGGACACCAATTAACATTTTTTACCTCTGCCCCAGAAAAGTTTTTGGTTTTTTTCATATTGAAAATGAATGCAAAAAGGCAAAGTAATTGATTAGGATTCCGGTTCCTTTAAGCAACAATCCACCAATATACTAAACCTACTAAAAAATGAAAAGTGTGGAGATCTGATTAGTTATTGAAAAGCTTCTTTCAATATGTCATGGTTTAATCCCAGTCGGCAACTAAGCACCACACAGCCACTCGCTCACCCTCCCCTACTTCGTGGAATGGGGGAGAGAATCGGAAGGGCAGAAGTAAGAAAACTCATGGGTTGAGACAAGAAGAGTTTAATACCTGAAATAAAATAGTAATAATATAACAATGACAACAATGACAACAATAACAACAACAACAATGAGAAATTGTAATGAAGAGGAAAACAACGAGAGAGAGAGAGAGGGGAACAAAACCCAGGAAAAACAAGTAATGCAACCGCTCAACATCCACTGACTGATGCCCAGCCAGTCCCCGAGCAGCAATCACTGCCTCCGGCCAATTCGCGCCAGTTTATATACTGAGCATGATGTCATATGGTGTGGAATACCCCCTTGGTCAGTTTGGGTCAGCTGCCTTAGCTGTGCTCCCTCACAGCTGCTTGTGCACCTGGCAGAGCATGGGAAGCTGAAGAGTCCTTGACTAGTGTAAACGCTGCTTAGCAACAACTAAAACATCAGTGTGTTATCAGCATTATTCTCATACTAAATCCAAAACACAGCACTATGCCAGCTACTAGGAAGAAAATTAACTCTTATACAAATATGATATTTAACCTTCTAATGTGGGTTTGTTTTTTCTTTTTTGATGGGTGATTGGCTGTTTCAAGATCCTGTTTAGGAGTACCAGTTGTATGGACTTCCTTGTGGGTTTGGAGTAAATGGACTTGCTGGAATCTGCAGTTCTACCTTCAAGTTAAGATGAGTGGTTGATACCTTTCAGGTGGAAATAATGGTTCAAGTCTTTAGCTAGTGGAAGCTGTTATCATCTGACCATTTTTTGGCACTGTAAAAAAACATTTTCAGATTTCAAGAGAACACCTGTTTTTATAATAAAATTATCAACATTTATTGGGTCTGATCCTGGAAGTCTCACTTAAGAACTAGTTAGAAGACAATGTCTTTAGAGCAGAGTCCTCTAGTATATTTTTATCCAATATGTATGTGGGTCCTTCATTTAACTGGAGACTCAACTGCACAAACAATAATGGATTTTGACAAAAAGAATAGCATTTTATGCACACCATTGCCTAACACCCCTCACTGGAAAATAGAAGTTGGATGGATATAGAGAGATGTTGAGCTTTGTCATGATATTATAGCAAAAGAAGAGATTTTCTCAGTATGAGAATAATGTTTGGATGAGAAGAATGACAATAAACTTGGGACTACTGAGAAAAAAAATCTTGTGGTATCTTACGATGAAGGTTGTTCTTACACTAATGTTAAGTCTGACAGGTGATACTGAGTTTTAGTCAGCTTTATTCCTTAAAGAAGAAAGAAGATACTCACCCAACAATATTTTCATTCATATCTATTGTTCATATATGTATTAAATTTGCATACCTTGTTGCAGCTGTTATTACATCTGAGGTCAAGAGAACAGTGAACGACTTAAAACATTTGATGTTTGAAGTTTCCAGGCCGGTTTTCAACACAATCAGTGGGGACAACCAGTCACTGCATAGAACGTAGAAAGCCAAGACATTTAGGACTTTCACAAATTCACTCTCACTATAGACAAGTTATTGCAGTGGTAAAGTCACGTGGTTATTTCCATGCTAATGACATTCTGATGACTCCTAGGTGAACCACTCAGACCTTTACTGGTCTAGATATAGAACGCTGGTTTAGTTTTCCATTCATATTTTTGTTTTATTTGCTTACTTCTTGTGGCTGTTGAAACATCAGCTCTCAGGAGAAACATTCGAATAGGTTGCTTTTAAGTCAACTTCAGTAGCACAAATTTCAGCTCTTGTATACAAAGTGCAGTTTCAGGAGATCTAAGACACATTGAAACTGGAGCCTGAAATACTTAAATAAACAAAGTGTCAGGATGTCTGGTTTAGGATATCAGTTAATAAAAGAACAAGGAAAGGAGTGCTACCATTTCTGACAGTTCCAGCCCCAGCATCCTCATTAATGGAGCAGAAGCTGACATTCTTAAACCCGTTCATAATCATCTCTGAACTACAATCTGAAACGAGAACAGTTTTTGCTTCCTCAGTAGTTGACATTATCTTCCTGAATGTTTTGATACCTCACACTAGAGACTTTGTGCTGTGTATGGGGTTTAGGCTTTATAAAGATATTACCAGATACTTTAATTAATGGAAGAATGTAGAGAGGGAACAAAAGCATAGATCTTTTATTCATACTGAAGGCTAATTTAGTCTACATTTATTTATTTTATTTTAATTTTCGATTCTTCAGAAAACATCTTATGCAAAATACATAAAGAGCTAGGGAAACATGTCAACAGATATTAAATAAATTTGTGTTCAGTTTCCTGGGCACACAAAAAACTTAGTCTTCCTTAAAGAGGTAATAGGATACAAGGAGAAATTCACAAATAAAATTACCTAACAAAGCTTGAAAAATTAGCATGCTATGATTGGATCTACAGGAATGTCATGCCTAGAGGAAGAAGATAGCAACATTTCAAATAAAATGGGAAATGTCAACAAGTATTTCCTAAGTAGTCTAGAATAGTTTATTAAAATATGCATCAAGAAATGCACTGTGTTAACACCATATAAAAAGTCTTGGGTTTAGTTCCAAATGCATCAGGAATTTTTGCAAATTTGCCTTCCCCATCACTGAATCATAATAAATAGAGATAAATGAGATTTATGTGTGTATCTAAATCATCTCTCTACCAAAACCAGATTGTTTTTAACAGCCCCTTGTCTAGTCCGCTTTATAGTGACTCATACAATATGTCTTCCACAAACAAGTCACAGAGACATTTTCATGATTTAATAAATCATATGGGACTGGTTTAGAATATTTCATTCCACTGTAAAATAGAAATTAGGATAAAATTCAATCTGTTAACAGGGATTTTCTCTACAAATTCAATCATTTTTTCCTGTTTGATCACTTATTATTCCTTCACTATTCACTTTCATTAGTACTTCCTTTGAATTGCTTCAAAACCTAAACTCAATTATATTTATTATTATAACACTCATTAACATCATTCAGCCATTTTACATATTTTTTCTGTTCAAACTGTCCTTTAAATTTGTTACTGAGTCCTTTGAATCATTTATTCTGCCCAACTCTGGCAGCATAGCATCATAAGGAAAATTATTTTGTGGGCAAGGCCTCTGTTCAGCTATTGTTTGGGAAAGTTTGCTACAAAAACAACAAAAAAAATCATCCCACAAACAAGCAAACAACCTCAGAAAGATCCCGAATTCTTTTCTGTGAGATTTCCAGGCTTTCCAGATGTACTGTAAGATGCTTTCTCTTATTTTGGTAAATTTGGATAACATCTTTTCTTTATCCTTACACAGTTTGGATGAAATTCCTCTTTCTGAACTCTTTAAACAACTCAGTTGCAAAAATTTGTCTTAGTTTCATCTCAGTCAACACTTACTTACACCAAGGGAACGCCTTTCCCTAAAATATACTCTTTTTCAATACTAAACCTGTGCTTCAGAATCTCCAGTTAAAATTGGGTATATCTTTTTACTTTCATGTCTTCCCAGATTTACCTTTGAGGAGCACATCTAAAACTAGTGGAATATGAATTTAGAATTAATTTTATAATTTTTTTTACACTTAAGCAATTATCTAAAAAACATCATTATTATCACATATTGATCAGTAACAATGGTTGCTCACTGCTTAGCCTACCTACATATCTCTTATTCTATGGATGTTTTGTATAATTGATTACATAATCTCTCATAATGATTCGTATTATAGATCACCGAAACCATGCAGTAGTGGGCAATCTAATTTTCATAAACAGGAAGACCTTTTTTCTGCTTCACTGAGTCTTAAAATGTTCAAGAGCAGTTTGTCCAGATTTAAAGGGTTTTGTGCATTTATTTTCTCCCTTTCCTTCAAACAGAAATGCTATCAGTAGTATTATGCAAGCCTTCAAGCTGTTACTCGAAGTAGTAACTAGTCAAGTTGAACTTACATGCACTAAGGTTTATTTGTCATATATATAAGGCATTATTTATTGAGGAGTTTGAGGGTTTGTTAGAGAGGAAAAATGCACAGATTTTGTTGAAAAAACGTACCCTGAGACACATAACAGATTCAGGTTGCCATATGCAGTCCTGGACAACCTTCTGACAGATCAAAAGGCTGCTGGAGAGTCAGGGTTCATGATACAGTTGGAAGGAACTGGGATTCTTGGCTGGCAGCAATCTTGCAGCTTCTACCACCCCATCATTCAGTGACAGTAACCTTTGCCCCTGAGTGCCGAGTTCTTACTTTCTTATAAAATTGTTTGAATTCTTTACCTTTGGCTAACATGTAGTTTAGCTACTGGACTACATTGTGCATGATGATGGAGGCTACATGCCCAGGTTGCACCAGTTGCTTTATTCCATTTGCTCAGCTGCTATTTGTCTTGGTTACTGCATCTTTTCTTTCTTTCTCTTTCTCTTCCTCTTCCTCTCTCTTTCTTTCTTTTTCTCTTTTTCTCTTTCTCTTTCTCTTTCTCTTTCTCTTTCTCTTTCTCTTTCTCTTTCTTTCTTTCTCTTTCTCTTTCTCTCTTTCTCTTTCTTTTTTCTTTCCCTCTTTCCCTTTTTCTCTTTCTCTCTCTCTCTTTCCCTCTCTCTTTCTCTCTTTCTCCCTCTCTCCCTTCCTCCCTTCCTCCCTTTCTTTCCTTTCTTTCTTTCTTTTTCTCTTGCTTTCTTGCTTTCTTGCGTTCTTGTTTTCTTTCTTGCTTTCTTTCTTGCTTTCTTTCTTGCTTTCTCTTTCTCTCTCTTTCTTTCTCTCTTTCTTTCTCTCTTTCTTTCTCTCTTTCTCTTTCTTACACTTAAGGCAATTTTTTCCCGCTCTCAATGTTGTACATCTTCAGTAACCAGTAACTGACCATCAGTGAGTTGTTTATAGCCCTGGGGCTTTTGGTCTCAGCTTGTGTCCTTATTTTCAAGTCCTCTGAAAGTCCACTCCCTTAAACTTCACATTGTAAAAAGATACACCAGGTACCAGGTTCCTGTTCCTTGGTTCCCACAGCAAATTCTGATACCAAGTTCATAACAAGTCAAATAGGCTGTATCCCTGATGACTTGCAAAATTAATATAAGGAAAACCAATGTAACGCCTGCAACCTTTTACTAACAATGTCTGCAGGGTATTTACTGAGCCATAAGAAAACAAAATCTGAACCCGATGGAAGTTTGAGTAATACATGAAAGTGATGGGTGACACAGTGTCTGCAATAGAAGGCAAGAAGACCAATACCTTCCTTAGCAGGTCCTGTCAAGTTCTATCTTCTTACATTAATATGTAGATTTTGATTAAACTCTGCTGTACAATTCCATTGGCTCTTTAGCATAAAACTCTACTTTGGTAAAAAACATTTTCTCTCCTTTTAGGGCTTTAAGAATGCAGTCAAAAGCAGGGAATCAAGGTTGTGCTGGTTTCAGCTGGAATAGAGTTAATTTTCTTCATAATAGCTAGTATGGGGCTGTGTTTTGGATTTATGCTGAAAACAGTGTTGATAACACAGGGATGTTTTAGTTACTGCTGAGCAGTGCTTACACAGAGCCAAGGCCTTTTCTGCTCCTCACCCCATCCCACCAGCGAGTAGGATGGGAGTGCACAAGGAGTTGGGAGGCGACACAGCTGGGACAGCTGACCCCAACTGACCAAAGGGATGTCCCATACCATATGACGTCATGCTCAGCATATAAAGCTGGGGGAAGAAGAAGGAAGGGGAGGGATGTTTGGAGTGGTGGTGTTTGTCTTCCCTAGTAACCAGTACACATCATGGAGCCCTGCTTTCCTGGAGATGGCTGAACGCCTGCTGATGGGAAGTAGGGAATGAATTGTTTTGTTTTGCTTGTGTGCGCTGTTTTTGCTTTAAACTGTCTTTATCTCAACCATGAGTTTTCTCACTTTCACTCTTCTGATTCTCTCCCCCATCCCACAGTGGGGGGAGTGAGCGAGTGGCTGTGTGGGGCTTAGTTGCTGGCTGGGGTTAAACCATGACAAAGGTTCAATAAGACACATAAAAATTTCTGCCAAAGTCTTAGATCTGTGTATCTCAAAGAGGAGGGATGTTTAAATTTTTAAGTTGTTAAACTTTCAATTCAGATGAAACTGTTATGCTTTTTGTTTAAGGTTAGAATTTCCTGTTGTATTACTTACACAAAATATATTAACTCTTTGCGATGAGCATTCCAGAAAGAGTAATGACAGAGGGATAAGGTATATGAAAGTCTGTCAGGCACTTAAGCTTTTCATTGGTAATTACTGGCCTTTTTAATTATCATTACAAGCTTTTAAAGCCTGTTGACTTTTAAGCCTTCTCTAGCTTTACTGCTTGTTTTGATACTTAGCCTGAATCTGTCTCCTTACTTCCTAAGAATTATTCCTAGGAATTATTATGCAAATTATTCCTCTGCTGACCTTTATAAAAGCACTATGATAATTGCATGTTTTCCTACAGTAAATCATCATGTAAACCAAACCACAAAGAGAGTTACTCATAAGGTCAGGCTTAAGACTTGATGACTTTAATTTTTTTAAAATCCTTTTACTGATGATGTCTGAGAATATAGTAGTTATCTTATCAGCCACTTACAGCATTTTAATCAGTGTCATCTGCAGCAATAAGCAAACAGCTGTTCACTGGGGTAAAGCAGACATCATATGCAGGAGTTACCAATTTGACTTGGTGGGTCACTCACCTGAAATGAATTCACATCCTTGTTCCGTTAAAACAGGGTGGAGTTCTGAAGTCTGGGTTACCACATCTGTAGCAGAGCCATTGAACTACAGGGTGCTCTGATGCAGGGGTGTTGTTTCTAGCAAAACTTCCATCCCATTTCTTCAGAAACTTCTTGGAATTTTTTTTTGGAATTTATATTCCCTATGAACTGTTTGAAATTAGGAAAAAAAGGTGTCTTTTTCACATTTTTTATGTTTTTGATGGATGATATGTAGAAATTTGTATTTTAATTTGTTGGGGTGTCCAGAATGGGATTGAAGAGTGTCATGCAATAACAAAGATGATAAAATGAACCCTAAAACTGATGCCTACTTCAATAGCTAACATGTTTCTCTAAATGTACAATGCCTACAGAGATAGTAATTGTACCTGCAAAGAATATAGAAGTTTTGATGCCCAAAGGGAATCAGCTTTAAATAATTTAAAGAATTTATGATCTTAATCTCCCATGTGGAAAAACACTTGTTGCTTGCAACAATGTTTACTAGCAAAACACTTAAAGATAAGCTTCAACTCCAAAATTATAATCATAGACACATAAAGAAAACAACAGGATTGAAAATAGTGATACATGCTGGTACTATCTCCTCTTCAGGTGTGCATTAGTTCCACAGACTGTTAGCTATTTTACCACATGAGACTACAAATTTACATGTTTTGGTATCACTTTATAGGACTGAATTTTCCCAGAATGAGACAGACCTTGGATACAGTTTATGGAATTATACTCACATTGCCACTGAACAGCTGATACCACCATTGAATAGCAGAAGGAAAAGGTGGTTTGGTGATGAGATTCAAAAGTGTTAAGGAGTTTAATTGGAATTTGCCTATGTATAGTCAACCAGATACTCAAAAGAGACAGTTTGGTATTCAATGAAATTAAGGGAAGGAGAATATAAAACGACCCAACAAACCATTCCAGGTAACAGATTGATGGGGCTTTTTCAACTAAGCATGGGACCCTTTGGGGTCATAGAATTGTGCAGGCTTTGTCCTGAAATTTTCTTTTTTTTTAGTTTCACTTTGGAGAAAGCTTTTATGCATATAGCCATTTTTACAATCAAACCCAAGGATGTTATGTAGCTGTATTTCTATGTATACATTAACATGAAGAAAATGGTTTATAGTTCTATGGCACACTATACACTAAAAGTTGAGTCAAATGCTTGCTGAAGACAACAGAAAGATTATCATGCAATGGACACTGAGGTGCCTTCAGCTTGTCAGTAGTACAGATTTTCCATTTCTACAAAAGTGGAGTCACAATTATACATTCTGTTTTATATTTGATTAAAGCAGAATTCCTTCAACATAAACTAGATGTTTACTCACACTAACGTGTTGCCAAATTGAAAAGACCTTTCCAGCTTAAGTGTTGTTGCTCTAATCTTTCCTTTTCCCATAAAAATAAGGAAGGGAAATAATGTAATGTTTTAAAACTTTTAATTTTAGATTTATTTTTTTTCTTGAGAAAGCTGTTAGGCACCTTACTTGGAGTTATGGTGGCACGGTAAATCAGACAGTAAGAGGTCGTACATGAAATATGGTTTTCAGAATACTTTCCAGAAGATGACATGCTATATTACTTGAAAATAATGTGTTCGCTCCTTCAGTGTTTTGCACCTTTTGTATCTATTTCCAGCCTTGCATAGGGAAAGCTGATGGTATCAGTAGCACTTTATATCCTCTGTACACAAAAGAAATAGCAAACCACAAAATTTTGGCCAGTCAATTTTCATTTTAGTAAACCTCAATATATTATATTTTTATTTTTACACTGAACAAAGTAATCTAAAGTGAATTCAAAGCAAAGTAGTTCTGCAGCTATTTCTAGTTGATGATCAAAAGACATATTGCGAGTATAAGAGCTGTCTTACTATTGTCTATGCTTTTCTGTACCCAGCAAAGCTCAAAGATGAATGTTTCCTAAAAAGGAGTTAATTCACTAGTGTTCTTGACTGTATAATACTAATATAATACCAAGAACAGAAATTCCATTTTTACCTTAGCTGGTGACTTTATTCTTGTATATGAGGATTGATAGCACTCTTAATTTTAGTATGATGAGTGTAGCAGCAGAGTGTACTCCAACTTTTAGCTTATTATTGACATACATATAATTGAAAACCAGTTTGCATAGAGACCAAAAGTAGAAGATGCTTATTAGAATGAAGGTTGACGAAAATCAATAACATACAGCACCATTCCTTTCAAAACAAGACTTTACTTTTATACTGATTTATATCTTCATGATAAGCTGCATTTATATGGAAGAAGAATTTGGAGTATTAATATCCTTTGGTCTTTTTAAAATTTGTAGCCACAGTACATTGTAGTCACAACAAATAATTTAGCTCCAACTTGCATACAGTCTCACAGAGGTTTAGTCTCATGCCAAGGATATAACACAAATTAATTTGGTCTTCTTGTGTCTTCTCTTTGCATGAAAGCTCCTTCATGGGCTGATTTTCATAGTAACCATCCTTGGACCTTTTTAGAGTCTTTTGTGACATTAGGTGAGTGCTGAAGAGAGCAGGTATATTTCATGGGAGAAAACAGAAAGGTGGCATGGTAAACACACTGGAAAGATCAAAGCAGTTTTCAGTGCAGAGCAACAACAAAAACATTCTAATACAAATGTGGTAGACTTGCAAATAATTTATTAATAAAGGATTCATCTAAAGTAGCAAAGTAGAAGCAGAAATTATCTGACTTCTTAAATCATTCTTTTAGTAGAAGAAAAGCACATCAGGAGCATAGCTGAATCCATCATTTAAGAAAACAGACAAAAAGAAAGCAGTAAGTGTAGTAAAAAATAAAATCCAAAGCATAATCATAGTAGAATAATGTTATTTCAAGTCTGGAGATTGACAGTTATGAGAAGGTGCACTCTGAGATTTATTTAGTCAGAGATACATACTGCAACACCAAAGTCAGTGTGAGTCCTAAATCTTTAGGGCAAAGAGGATTTTTGATGAACCACCTAATAAGGGATCTGGGAATCGTTGAGGATGCTAAAATGTAAGGATTCTGTATAAAGTGCCCGGGATGAAGGCAGGAATATTTTTTCATTATCTGTGCGTTCAGTCTCATGGCAACAGGCATGACATAAAAAACAGAGAAAACTATTAGAATGATTCAGTAGACTCTACTTGTGTCTAGACCTCGTCATGAGTCTCAGGACTATGACCCCAAAGTCACAGGGTGTAGAACTGAGCTAATTACTCACTGATCCAACCATTTCAAGGGTATGATGTTGTCTGACCATCTGCATATAGAGACCAAGATATCTCATCAAGTACTTTTTTTAACAATCCTGTAACTTCTGATTGTACTACAAAACAACTAGTAAGGACAAATAATTCAGTGAAACCTTATTCTAAAATACAGATCTTCGTCATTTAGGAGTTTCTTATATTTTTTTTCTGCTATATCCACCTTATAAATCTATCCAAGTCAGTATGTATAAATAAAAACTTCCTCTTTTTATCAAAACATTCTGTAATATCACCTAAAAGTTCCAGTAGTAATGATTTTATATTTTCTTTTAGGGAGTTGATAAAACCAGAAGAGGTTTAGGAACAGAGAGACAAATGGAAGAATCTCTTATTTCACAAACAGTTGGAAATCATGTTTGAAAATACACAAACTATTAGAAGTATTGGAAAAGTCATCAAATTAAAGTGTCGTCAAATCTGGTATCTGGTCTGTGATAATGGCTAATAATAGATATGTAGGTGAAAGTATGAGGAAAAAACTAGTGAAAATAAGAATGTTTTCGCTGGCATGGTCTCCAATATATTCCCAGAAATTTGCAGATCATGAACTTTATGAGCAAGGTGGTGTATCTTTGAGTTTAATAACCCTCAATGGATTATTTTCCTATGAATTTCTCTGTGAGTTTAAAGTTGCTTTCAGAAGCCTTTGGTGCCTATTGACATTCAAAGTAACTTGTGCCGGAGAGCTCCACTGTCAATTTAATGTGATGCTCCCTCATGTTTATATTTGAAGAGGCAGTGACAAATCTTTCCCCATTTATACTCTCCATGTCATTTATGATTTTGTAGATCTCTGTTGCATCTCCTTGTCCATTTCCTCCCCGCATCAATTTAGCAGACTGAAGAATATCTTTCTCTTTAGTGGTTCCTTGCATGGGGAATGGTTCCTTACTGTCTGGAAGTAAATCATTCTTGTCACTTTTCTCTGTGCGTTTTCCTTCTAAAACTACTATATCTTTTCCTTAATAGAGGAGTCAGATAGCTATGTATTATTCAAGATGAGAGCGGGTGGATTTGCATAGTGGGACATGATGTCTTTGCCTTTTTTAAAAAAAAACAACAACTCTACTCTTTTCCTAATCATTCATAACACATATGATTTTGCTTTGCTACTGATCACTGAGCTGATGCTTTCACACAGCTACTTATTACAAGTCAAGATCTCGTTACTGAGTTCTAATAGCTCACTTAGAGCCATCAATGTGTATGGAAAATTTGGATTATTTTTTCCCTAAGGGCATTATTTTAGATATATATGCATTGAATTGTTCTGCGTGGACATTCAATGTTATTAGCAGACTTTATTACCTCATTGTCTCTCCTTTTCCTGGGGTGTTTATGAATAGGACAGGCACCAGCACTGATCCCTGTGGGACATTTCCCTATTAGTAACCACTCTCCACTGGGAAAATAGACCATTACTTCCTACTTTTGTTTCTCTCTTTTTGAAGAGCTATGTCTTCATGCCATGGACTTCTCTTTTATCCCACAGTAGTTTACTTTCTTGAAGAACACCCGGTGAGGAGCCTTGTCAAACCTCTTTTAGAAATCTGAGTAAAACATGTCTCTTTCGTCTGTGTGCTGACTCCCACAAAGAAACTAATGAGTTTGTCAAGTATGATATCCCTTTACAAAGAAGGGGAAGACTGTTTCCTTGAATTTCACATTTATCCACAAATCCTACCTTTTCTTACTTTTGTTACCAATAGAATAGCTACAGACATAAGACTTAACTGATCACAGCTCTCAGGTTTCCTCATGGACACCATTGGTAAAACTGGCATCACCTTTGCTATCTTCCAGTCCCATAATACCAATATGGTTTTAAACAGGATTTTTTCTTTTTTTTTTTTTTTTTTTTTAAATCCTAAGTGAATATCAGTGGCAACTTGATACTGTTAATTTTTTGTCTGGTAAGTTCGGCCTGCAGTTCAATTTGAAACACAACCCCAGCAGAGAAAGGTTCAAATGGGAGTCTGTAAGCTTCTGTTTGTAAACTGTGAATGCTAATGAAAAAGCTAAATCATGTTTCTATTGCTCATCTTACCTGAGTGCTCATTTTATTACTTGCTCAGTTTTTGACCTTACACTCTTCCTTGTGGACTTCTAGCTCCCTGGAAAAAAAGGATTTATTACTAGTTTTTATGCCCCTGGTAAACATATTTACGCTGATTATATACGTTATGTTGCCGCAATTCCCTATCCCTCTCAAAGATTAGGTTATAAGCTTTGAGAGACTGATATACCAACTTCTATTCTGTTTATATATCAGTAAGCCCATGGAGGTCCAGTTGCTGAGGTTCTCCCAGCTATACAATAAAACATTTTTTTCTAATTGAATATGACTTTAAGGGTAGAAGGTATAACAAAGGTGATGTAAAATTAGTATTGTATAGATGGATTATGACTGAATGTGGGACATAGTAATGAAACTGCTCCTGATTTGCAGATGGGAAAGGAGAGCCCCATGCTAGACTGTTATGCAAGGGAATAGAAGGCAGAGGATAATTACTAAAGATATCTGTCACAATGAATGACACATCTTTATTAATAATAATCATTCAGATGTATTTGAGTGGAGATAGCAGAATTTTTCATGCCTGCCAGTAGAATTGAAATTATGCTTTTACACATGCTTCTGTGCCTTATGGAAAAATCTTGAACACTTAAAAATTATTTTTTAAGCAAAGCAATTTGAGATAGATATTTTCTAATCAATAACAAAGCAATAATTTTTTAAAACAATTGTTTTACTCAAACAAGTTTCTTTATTTTAATTATCCTAGAAATATTCACTATGACACTCTAAATCCCCTGTTGTCTTTCATTGACACCAGCAGTAGAATGCCGTTTGCAATGAAGACACCTGAAGATTTATTTTTATATACGAGTTTCTACTTGTGAACTAAATATCTAAACTTCCATTGCAGCAACTGAAGAAGTAGTCAAAGCAGTCAATGGCAACCAAGCAGCAAGTCAGCTGCCTGCCAATAGACAAGATTTAAAGTGCTTCTAGAAGAGGAGCTTAAATACCTAGCTTATATATAGACACCTACCATTGATACCTAAATTTAGGAGACTTCATGTGGAGCTGAATCCCACCCTTTAAACTGTCTAAATCAAATTGCTTTGGGTAATGTCATTTTTGGGTCACTTTTCTAATTTTTAAAAGGTTGTGAAAATGATGCAAGGTCGCTGGTGCCTGGAGAAAAAGGCAGGAGGAACAATCTGTGGCAGGCTGCTCAGCCCCAGTTTGGTCCCTGGGAAAATCAAGAAGGTCTTCACAACCCTTGTTGTACACATAACGGTGACAAAGGTAAATGGGAACAGTCCACGTGGATTTAACCAAGGGGCTGAACTAAAGACCTACTGACGTCCCTTCCAGTCTGAACTACTACATGATCCTATGATTCTGTGATTAAAGCTCTTTATTTGCAAATAGTGTACTTATTCAGGGATCTTTGCAATGCCAATGAAATACACTTCAGAGATTGCTCCTACTGGAGCAGGATCACTGGAATATGATGTGTCATAGCCTTACTGTCTATAATGAATTCTATAAATTATAAAGTATAAGATAGTTCCTGCCCAGCAGAATTGAAAAACAACATTAAAGAAACCAGAGGAAAATGCAAAATATTTTTTATTAGTATTTGATGTGATTGCATATCATATAACAAATTGTAGCTATTACAGTACAGACAAATCTTCAGAAAAGATCTGAATGACAAGGCAATGATGGATTGAGAAGTGAAAAACATTGTCTCCACTTCAATTCACATCCAAATAGCGAGCTAAATAGTCAGTAGAAGTACCTCGGAATATTCCTTTTAGATCAAAATCAAAATATATACTAGATAATAGACTTAATCTTTAATGCAATATGAAAAAAAAATTACAATTTTGGAATAAGCACAATAAATCTTTGTGAAATATAAGTGCAAAACTGCAGTCTTAATTAGGTAAGTATAAAACCTTTAATCATGTTTGCAGCTAATATATCAGGCTGTTATATCATAATCAGGTAAAATAAACAGACTGCATGTCTAATCTTTAAATGGATCCAATTTAATTTTATCTAATTACTCATTTAATTCTCAGATATGGCATGCAGCTGTAAAGCCAGATGACCCAGCAACTTTTGTGCTTTACAAAACTGGACACAAACAAATTCCAGAAAATTCCAGTATGCTGAATGGTTGAAAAATCTCCAAAAAAACTTGTTATGTAAATTTGTTTCAGAAAAATATTATCCACACTAAGAAACCTTGTTGATGTTTACTCAGTTGAGCACTAGCTTTTTTTTCAAAAGAGGTGGTCGGAGTACTAAAGGGTAATATATTATCTTACACACTTGCCTACAGAAAATGTATTTGTGGTAGAGACTGGTTCAACTCCACAATAAAATATAGTCATTTTTATAAATGGCATTCCATTGAAAAGTGATGACTTATGACAACATCTCAGCAACATGATTAAATTAAATATAGTTTGTAAAAGGCATAGTTTTCTCATCTCCCCTACTTAGAATCTGACAGACAACATAAGTGGTTTTTTCCTAACTAAATACATATAGGACAAGCAGACAACACCCATTTTAGATAGTCACCTTAAATATTCAGAGTCAGTTAACAAAAACCCTTAGTAAACTGTCTTTCTGATGGGTGAAACATGTGAATCACAGGTTGACAAAATGACTTACAGAAGTCCTGTGATCCTTTCTCCCATCCTGTGGCAGAACACAGTACATCTGGATTGTCCTAGTCAGGTGTCTGTCTAATCCGTGTTCATTTTAATGATGAGAATTTTACAGCCTCCATCAGTTAGTGCTCAACTGTGCTCTTAGGATGAAAGTTCCTCCAAAAAAGATCTCTTCTGCTAAAAATTAAGATGATTATTTCTCATTCGGGCTTCAAAAGACATGTAGAACAAGAAACCTTCATAAGTCCATAAATGGAAAATTTAAGTCCATAAATGGTAAATTCTCAGCATGTTCTTCCTCAGCTGAACAAAATTTGTCTGTCAATGACACTAACTTTTTCTTTCTCTTATTTTTCTAAAGCTCATAGTTTAATTTGCTGTTCTCTCTTGGTCTCTAATCTTCTGTATGTTTTGTAACATGTTGTGCTTAAAACTTGACACTCTGCTGCCAGAGGAAACAGAACTAAGAAATCATCTCTGATGTCTCTCACTGCTACTTATTGATCCCTTCCAAGATGGGAGACCAGCACTGACTCTCCCATTCCCACATTCATTGATTTATTCCAAGATTCCACTTAGAGTGAAAATTAATTATTAATAAAATATTGAATGGTATAGGACTTAGGACACTTTATTCCTCCTTCAAAATTTGTAGATAAGTACTACAACTTTTTAAATATATTTTTTCAATTGGTCTATAACCACCCTGTTGTAATATAGTCATCTCTACTACAATTTCCTATCAATGAAAGTCATACCAATCAGTGTAAAAACACTTATCAGAAGGTTTTAAAAAGATCCTAAATTCCTGATTTTCTGTGTCAGTTACCACCTCATAGAGGGTGATTAGGTCTGACAATATGTTTTGATACAAATGTCTGGCAATATGTTTATTCTATTACGACCTTGTTACTGGTTAAGTGCTTACAGATTATTCAGTACTTTCCCTGGTATAATTATGGGCTTCAGAATTAATATGTGTACTGTTCTGTTCACAAAGTTTCCTTTGTAAGGAGCCATACACTGGTCCATCATCTTTGGTCCTGTGGGAGTTCTTAAAGATAATTGCTAATAGGTTAGAAATTGATTGACACGTTTCTTAAGTACTTTAGTGCAGTGTCTTGCAACTTGTGGCCTGTGGACCATTAGAGGTCTGTAAGACACCAGATAATAGTTACTGTTTTATTTATTTGTTAGAGAGAATAGATTGCAAACAGAAAAACATGGGAAAGGAGACAAACAATTAATCCAGGAACATTTCTATTAATGGCTTCAAAAAAAGAGTACATAAAGAAAATGGGGGAGAAGTAAGAGATAAACAGCCAAAGTTTATAACTGTTATTAAACATTATTTGACTGCAGATGCAAACCCTAGTGGCAATACTATGGAAGACGTGCTATGAAGGTTTTCTCAGAAATATTGAGGGGGAAAAAGGAAATGTCTTCCAACTATGCTTAGTAGTATTTTTAACAATGATCTACAGGAGAAAAAAACACAGTTGTTAAAGTTTACTGACATCAAAAAAGTAAAGGAAATAGCCAAAAAAAGAACTGGACACTGATCTGAAGCAGTATGGATTTCTCAGAAAAATCCAGCAAGTAGTGTGTTTCAGTATGGACAGTTATAAAGCTATACATCAGGATTTTCTGTTATCCTTAAAGCCTTTTATCTTTAGTCTTTTTCCGTGAACAAGAACCAAGAGATTGCTAGGTAGTTCTCAATATTTTTTTGTCATTTATTAGATATTTCAATCAGGTTATGCTGGTGTAAATTTTTACTACCAAGTCATACAATTATTTAACTGTGAAAAAACACTCTGCTATGCATAACTGCATGAAATTCTGTGAACTGTGCTATCAAACCATGTGTTAAAAAGTGACTGTTCTGATTTAAAAGTCTAAATCTATAAAAACTAGTGCCCAATAATTATCAGGTGTTGCTTTTTAGTTTAGAGTATCTTACTGGCCCAGGAAAAAAGGCAGTTTGGGAAAGAATAGATTAGACTTTTTCAGTTCTTCTGCACCTATAAATTATTTCAAACACAGTGCACAAAATACATTAAAAGAAACACAATATAACCCTCCTAAAACCCCAATGAATGATACAGAAGAATACTGCTGTATTGTCGAAGTTCTGACCAGAAACCTCTATCTTTTTCTCTCTTATTTCAGCTGTGTTGATTCAAACCCAAGGAACACTATGAACACAGGAGAGATCTTTAAACACCCCTCTATTGGAGAAAACAGATTATTAGTGGATAACTCATCAGTGTTTGCTCAACATAGCGTATCACTTCATCTGATTAAACGTAACAAATTTATACAAAGGAGTTCTGAAATGAAGCAGTAGTTGACAATAGTCCATTTCCAGAGCTTTAAGATTATAGGGCAAAGAATCCACCACATAAAAGAACATTAGAAACCTGTCAGTCATTTATTTGCCTGCCAGCTCTCTTCATGGTGCACTGTGGGATCACCTTTTCCTTTCAGAGATGCATCTATATCTTCAGGAAGTTAGGCTGACAGAGGAAAAGGTGCAAGAGGGTAGGATACTGAGCAAAGTGCCACCACTTTTCTCTCTGTCTCCTTGGCCAGAATTCAAATTTAAGCAGAGGAATAAAAAAGAAATGCACACTACCACCCAGCTGAGAGAGGAAAGAGGCAAACCAGCTCTCCTTGGCAGAAATGGCAAAGGAAATAAAAACCCTCCTTCATCCTACATTGCTGGGAAGTATGGAAACATCAGAAAGCTAGAAAGCTGATGTCATGTGGTCAACCTAGAAAAGCAATTTCCATTTCCTTTCCTTTGTTCTCCTTATTAATATATTTGCATTAAAGGAGAATCAAGGCTTCTTAAGAGTTTATGCTCAATCACTCCATTCTCTTTCTCCAAAAATATCTTTAAGATTTCAGTTTCTCCCTTAGGATCCTGCTAATATAAAATACATGAACAGCTAACCTAGCTGTCAGTGGAATAACTTCATTACTTTTGCTCTTCTGCCCTTTTTCTCAGCTATTTAAAGCTCTAGAAAAAAATACCTTTCTAAATAGACTATATGTTCTGTGGTATTTCTGAAGGACAATGAAATATATAAAACAAAAAACTTGGAATGTTGTACAGCATGTTGACCATCCCAAAGTGAGAAGTGATGCTATGCAAAAGACTGCAGGGCTTGAACCCTGATTTCAGACTGTAGATTTTGCTCTGAATAATGCCACAAAAATCAATTCCAGTCCATTTTTGAGGCACTCTAACAGCTATAAAAAGAACAGTCTTGACATACCTAAATTCAAAATAGCAAAATAACTCTGATTAACTGATGTTTACATTTTCCATGGTGTGTTCTTATTTGAATAGCAACTTTCCAAATAAAGACATCAACAGTTTGGTTTAAGAACATATCCAGAACATGTCTGGAGACTGTGTTTTTTGATGATCCATATTCTACAGAGAAGAGTTCCCAAGTGACTTGAAGATACTGTTTGAGTATACCTAACACACAGATAATTTTGCTTTAATAAGCAGTTAAGCAATTAAGGTGACTTAAACCAACTTAGTAGTGCTAGTTGACTTTTATATAGCGGCTTGGATGTTAGATAACGCACTGATGAAGATGAAAATCCAGTTTCAGGTTTCTCTTTAGCCTAAGGAGGCTCAGACTCAAAACTCTACTTTACAAAAGTGAGAGCTAATCATTGTGTCATAGGTTTAGGTAGGGAAGAAAGCCTACTCCATCCGTACCACTCCCCACGGTGAAGCAAAGAATACAGGTTTCATGGAAGAAAAGAAGGAAGAATTATGGAGTGTGAACTTAGCCTAGTTTAGTCACTCAGCAAGGAGTGGGGTAGTATTTGCTTCCAGAAGAATGCATGTATTTTATATGTAATAGCCCTCTTGATCACTTTGGTAACAGGATCATTCTGGGAGATAGCCCAAGGAGAGCTCAGGCTTTCTGGACAAAGAACATGATGTGGTTTTTAATTACAGCTGAGGGAAGACTGCATGCCTGTTTTGTCTCTTCAATGAAGAGAAACTCATTACTCTGCTTCAGGCTGGCATTATTTGTTGCACTGCCTTAACTTCATCCAGGAAAAAAAAGAAAGTTTTCCTTATGTGATTTATGTTCAGAAAGAGAACCTTTATCTCAAATTGTATTCATGATATTATATTGAAATCAAACATAACAAGATAGTGTGGAAAGACAGTGAGATTGCTGTAGGCTCTGACCATATCAGATATGCTGAGCAAGAACCGCAGTGCACCCATGTAGAGCATATGCATTTTCTTGTAGTACTTGGTAAGGCTGAGATAACTGTATCCTCTCCTGGAAATCAAGAAATCCCAAAATATTTCCTTTTAATATCACATTTTTTCCTGCACTGCCAACCTCAAGTGCCTTGTAACATGAGAAAACAAGGACTTAACATAGGAGTAATATTTCAACGAGTTACCTACCCTTTCCCTTAGAATAATTCTACATATTTCCTTCAAAGCACGCAGATCTGACGGTCAGATTTCTGTGACAGGCTTGTCTTTTTTGTGTGTTTGTGCAGCATCTTGCACAGTAGGGAGCCAGTCAGTGTTTTGGACTCTTCAGCATTAGTACATTACAGATTATTCCATAAAGTATTACGCCTGTCTTTATTTCTTTCCTATCTGACAACAACAGTAAAAGCATAATTTTGCTGGCCCCTATAGAAAGAGAAAAACAGAAATGGCTGACAGCTTGTCATAAAATACATCATACTGGAGAATGAAGATGTGAGAAAATATAAACTTTACTGAAGGGAAGTAGTAACAAATACCTTAAACAAATTCGCTAGAGAAGTTGAGTTTTTCATAACATTTCCTTCTAGCAAATCCTCTGAAGAATGGCACAGAAGAGAGAAATGAACAGAACAATAAAATCATTGCCCATGACCTCCTGTTGGCTTTTCCAAGTGTTATTTCCATAGCATTGTGTTGATATGAGGGGAAAAAAAACCACAATTACCTTCATTTTCTGTGTTCTGATTGGAAAGGTTTAGAGTTCTAAAAGAAGTTATATGGCTGTCTCTTCAATGTGTAAATTTATCCCTTATGTCTTCGAAAGTCTAAGGTTACTAAAGGATGATGAAGCAAAAACATCATGTGCAGAACAGTTCATATTTTACTAATTAGCATGTACATATATTAAAAAAAACTCAAGAAACTGAACAGACTGTTTCATTAACTGAAATTTTCATGACTAACCTTCTCTGAGATCTAGAATGTTACTCTAAAACTAGGTTTCTTAGTGATTATCTCCTAATGAGGGCAGTCTCTACATATGTAAGATGATTAAAAACTTTTCTTGCAGCAAGACAGCCCTTGTTGCTTTTACTTGTGTATCTGGTCTCATTGACTGGGTGTTTCTTCATTTTAGTAGAAGGCGAGTAGGATGGTTCAAGATGTATAAGTTACATATTAAATTACCCACATATGTACAATGTTTAATTCAACAGGAAGAAAATTGACAAGATTTTTTTCTCATGTAAAACTCTACATACATTTCTGAACATTCCATCTTCAAGATATAGAGAAGAAAAAAATAATCGAGCTAAAGAAATTACATAGACATCATCAGGACAGAAAGATTTTTACACAATAATATTTATATATGTGCGCTGCTTAGTTTTTGGAAACAAGGAATAATAGGCAATGTGTTACCTGTACATAATCGTATACTGAAGGGTCATACAACTGCTTCTATTTAGCTTATCATATGACAGTGTCGCAAATGAGTGGTTTAGAGGCTTCTTAAAGAATCACTGTCGAAGGTATTCCTGAAAGTGATTGTCATAGAAATTTATAAAAGCGCGACTTAACAGAGTTCGATGGCAAGGTTCACTCTATCACTTACTACATGGATGAAGCATAAAAAGGAAAAGAGCATGGGAAGCTGAAAAGTCCTTGACTAGTTTAAGCACTACTTAGAACAACTAAAACATCAGTGTGTTATCAACATTATTCTCATACTAAATCCAAAACACAGCACTATACCAGCTACTAGGAAGAAAATTAACTCTATCCCAGCCAAAACCAGGCCATTGTGTTAGAATTGAGTTGGAACGATTTACACAAAGGCCAAGGACAAAAAGGTTAAGGGAGACCCTTCTGTTGAATCACAAGGTTCAGAGGAGACCCGGCTGGATCCAATCTTATTCTCAGACTTGGTCAATGGTTTATATCTAATACAAAAAAGGGTGAAGAAACCCTCCCGTCGAGTCACGAGATTCAGAGTAGACACGACTGGATCCATCCTTAGTCCCAGACTTGGTCAACGATTTATGTCTAAAGCATTATATGTGTGTAGCAACAGTCTAAGGTTCGTTCCCAACCTTAAGATAGATCATAAGATTTTAGCTGACTATATTTGCTAGTGGGTACCTCCATCAATTCACACACACACATGCACACAGACACCAAAAAATAGATAAATATACAAAGGTATACCTGTTAAAAAATCCCTTCTAGTTCAGTGAAATAATCACGTCAAATGTCTTGGCATTTCTCAATGGACGAAGGGTTGAGCCTCAAGGAGTGTTTCGGCCGAGGAGTGTTGCAGCCCAGGTCCCATGCCAGTCAGCAATAGTCCTCCAAATATCACAAACTCGAGAGTTCGCAAACTCTGAGGAGCGTTCCACTCAGAGGTAGATACTGGGCGCAGCCCGCTGCAGTCCAGGAGAGCTCAAAGGCCTCACTTGGGACCGCTGTTTATAGGGTTGCAAGATGATTGGCTTTAGTCATCCATCAAAACTCTCAAGGTTTCAGTAGCAATAGTATCATTCTACGTGAGCTACGACTCAGATAAGGGTATCAGGGGATGACAATTATCCCCGGTCTCGCCCTCCAGTTGGGACAGGCAGAGGAAGTTTCTGGTACGATCAGTACATTCCCCAACCTCAGCTAAGCAAGAGTTCCTTATATGGTAAAGGGACGCTTCACCGTCTGACTCATTACACCAAGGTCAAGGTTTAATGGGAGTTTCTGAGATTGTGGAGTGGCCCAGGAGCGGGGGCGGGGAAAGCACGACCACAGACAGCTAGGCAAAAGATATTCAAAGGCAACTGACAAAAATGTGGAATCTCTAATTAGGCTGTGGAATTCATTGCTACCTCATTTTACTGTTTCCAGTGAATTGGTAGGTTACGCAGAAAATTATGTACATGTGAAAGCGTAAGTGCCTTAGATGTGCAAAATCCTCATGCTTCTGCATATACAGTCAGAGTTTGCCTGAGGTTAGAAATATCTTTTATTGTGAAATTATTTTATAGAAGAAATTCTTATATGCAAATCATAGGGGAACTTCTGTCTTTCTCTGAAGTTTCCAACACCTGACTACTGTTGCAAAATAAACTAGCTGAATCCTTAAAACTCTTTCTGCACTGAAAAAGTATGTGGTGAAACCAAACCGGTGTGCAAGACAACCACATGTCCATGGACTAATCCCTATATCTCTGCATGAGATTCAGCAGAGACAAAAAATCAGCAGCATTAAAACAACTTTTAAGTTAACAAAGTTTCAGGTAGTCCTTGTGCTTTTCCACATAATAGTCAAAGCTGTTACCTGTCTCAAAAGTCATACACAACAACTTAAGAACTTCCAGATTGTTATGAACATGTTTCCCTGACGTGATACTCTGCTCTGAACAGTGAGATTTTAGAGAGGAAATGACAAGCTAACATCTAGTCAGGATGTTGCAAGTAGAATAAAAACGTACCATTAACTTCAGAAAAAAATTACATTCCAATAAGAAACTTGTGAAACAGTCACAGATACCTGAAAACACAACAAAACCACACAGGATGAGACAAATTTGAAACTACAATGTTATTTGGGGAATTTTTGATTAAATGTAAAAGAAAAAAAATCAAGCAAATTATCAACAGTTTGAGATATATACAGACCGTTTTCTAGCTTTATACATTTACAAGTTTAACCCGTAGTCTTGCAAGAATGCGCCATCCCTTCATTATTATGGTAGGAAAGCTGAGAGAAAACGTAACACAAGTCAAGATTGCTGACTATTCGTAAGAAAATACAGTTGCCAGGTGAAATCAAATGAATGTGACCATGTTATTGCTGTATTACAATAGCAAAGAGTTGGTACTAGACAAACATGTTAGGAAAAAAGGATAAGACAACCCACAATATAGAAAAGTAAGACTGTTTTGATTTCTTGTATTTTTGTTAGTTATAGTGTGGAGTACATGCAGGAAAGATGTCATTATTAAACAGTGCAGACCATTAAAGATGCACGTATGCATAATTATAGATCCCAGAGGCCAGCTGGGTCCGTTGTGGTGGGTCTATGGTGACAAGAGGGAGATAAATGGAGAGAGCCTTTACAGAAGGTCAGTAAGCCATACTTGGCCAGTTGTTTATGTTGTGATTTAGCTGGATCTTACTGGACTTTTGGATAAAGTCCTTACTCTTCTCATTCTTGCATCACCACATAAGGTTTAGCCTCATCCTACTCAAAAGCACCTGTAAGCACCTGGGAATAGAATGAAGCAGGCACCAAAACCAGCTGTAAACCCTGTGGCTTCAGGGCCCCTGACCACAATTTTCCTCTTCAGAGACTAAAGGCAGAATGCTCCTGACCTATAGTGGTTTATCACAAAAAAAAAGTGTTAAGCAAGTGTGATCAAGCATCATGTACAGCTATGTGGCAGCTACTCTCTCTCCTCTCTCTCCAGCTGGGTTGCTCCTTGTTGCTGTGCAGTTTTTGCTGCTGTCAGATGCAGCTTCCACATCTCTGATCCTTGGGTGAGCTGCTCATTTTCGGAGGCGAAATTCATTTTTGCTTGCCCTTCTATGATAGTTTGAGCCATTTCTGGCCTTATGCTACGCTGTATAAATAATACAGACTGTTTATCAAGGAGGAAATAATAAAACTGGTCTGTGAACAAAACGTCATCATATCCAGAACCCTACTATTAATTTTTGCATGTCAACAAGGGGATTAACATGCCAATGTTGAAGACACAGTCTGGCACAGCACATTAAAGAGTGTGTGTTATGACAGAAATAGGCTGAAATGCAGGAAAAAAAGTATTTAAAAGTTTTGTTCAGTTGTGAAGAATTATTTAAAATCAATGCTGGCACTGACGAGAAAAGCAAAAATTTTTGCCAGAAAACAGCAGACTTGTGTGTGGATTTTTTTCTTGCTTTTAGCTAGATAATTCTGGAAATAGTGATTTTACAAAGAAGTAGATAAATATGAGGTGAAAGTCAACGCTACTTTTCCCCTTGTTTGGTGAAATCTTCTTACATACTCACTAAGAGATAAATAGATTACCCTACACAGAGATGTACTGAGACATTTGACTTTTATAGAGAGGCCTTGGCAGAACTTCACCTGTGGGAGCATTAGTACAGAACGTTGTAAAGAATCTTTGTCTCCCATCTGAAAGTCAAAAAGGATCTCTTTCCTGGTCTTACTAAAAAATTGCCAAAACTGCGAGTAAATAGATTTGTGTGCATCTGACATTTGAGCTGACCACCTACTGTATGGGTCTAGAATACACGTAGGTACTAAAGCAGAAATATTTATTGGGAGAGAAGAGTGAAATACGCTCAAATTCACACAGCAGCCTAAAATCAAGAGATAGGTTTCATTTCCCCTGCAGTTTATTTACAAGAAGTTCAAATCATCTGTCTCCTTGCTTCTTTCATGGATGTCATCCTGCAACCTTCAATATTTATGTAAAGATAAAATTTTATTCTTTAAAATACTAGATACAGCACTGCATTTTTGCTTCAAAATTTGCCTTTTTAGCTTGAATAAAAGGCAGAATAATTTCAAACACAGAGTGTTTTTTCCAGAAAAATGAGTGTATTTCAGCTTGATACAAACCAACACCATTTTGTCATCCCTTTTGAGACTACTACTTCAAAACAAAATCCCCTGATCTGACTGTTTTCTTAGATTCTTTCTCACATTCACAAAAGTCATACCTCATTCAGCACTAATTTTCACGTCAGCCATGTGGATAGTGTTCTACATGAAAAGACGATCATACCAACTTTTTCTGAAAACGAGCTATGGAAAGCCTTTATGAAAGTGAACTGATAATGGCTTCCTCTATCCAGTCACTGGCTTTGGGAGAATTAATGTAAATACAGAAGCATTTTACTGCCAGTTATTCTGGTTGCAGATACACTTGAGAAGGACTAATGCAACAACAACTGTCTAAATAAATGCAGTTTGGGATTACAGTGGCAGCTGGGACATATGGAATTCACCTCCCTGCAGCTTCTCCAGTCCATTGCCAGAGCTGTCAGCGTTGCTGAAAGGACTTCACTCTGCAATCTGAACCAGACCAAACCCAAAAAACTGACCTTGCATGGGGTGAAGAGACTTCTCTTGACTATGTCAACCAGAATAAACGACTGTCATGATACAGATTTTCCTCAAAACTCATGGGGTGCACAAAGCCCACATTTTGTAATTTCACAGCTTCATCTATCTGATGCAGTTAAAGGGAAGGTTCTTCTACCCCTACATTAGCAGCTGCTTTTTACTATATTTAGTCCCAATGGAATCCTTCCACAGTAAGATATCATTCATCAAAGATGACAGTGTCTAACCAAAAGTGAATATCTGACTATTTCCTTCCCCTTGAGAAAGCTTTTGCAGGTCAGTGTTGAAGCATATATGTCAATGAATAAAGTAATTTCATCTTCAGTATCATCAGTCTGGTATCTTTCATGGATGGTGATGGACAAGGGAAGAGCAACTGAAGTCATCTACCTGGACTTGTGCAAAGCATTTGACACTGTCCCACGTGACATCCTTGTCTCTAAATTGTAGAGACATGGATTTTACAGATGAACCACTCGGTGGATAAGGAATTGGCTGGATGGTCACACTCAAAGAGTTGCGGTTAATGGTTCGATGTCCAAGTGGAGACTCGTGACAAGTGACATTCCTCAGGGGTTGGTATTGGGACTGGCGTTGCTTAACGTCTTTGTGGGCGACATGGACAGTGGGATTGAGTGCAGCCTCAGCAAGTCTGCCAATGACACCAAGCTGTGTGTGCGATTAACATGCTCGAAGGAAGGGATGCCATCCAGAGGGATCTTGACAAGCTTGAGAGGTGGACCCCTGCAAACCTCATGAAGTTCAACAAGGCCAAGTGCAAGGTCCTGCGCCTGGGTCGGGGCAATCCCAAGCACAAATACAGGCTGGGCAGAGAATGGATTGAGAGCAGCCCTGAGGAGAAGGACTTGGGGGTGTTGGTTCATGAGAAGCTCAACATGATCCAGCAATGTGTGCTTGCAGCCCAGAAGACCAACTGTATCCTGGGCTGCATCAAAAGAAGTGTGACCAGCTGGATAGGCTGAGAGAGTTGGGGTTGTTCAGCCTGGAGAAGAGAAAGCTCCTGGGAAACCTTATAGCAGCCTTCCAGTACCCGAAGAGGGCCTACGAGAAAGCTGGATAGGTAGTGATAGGACAACGGGTAATGGCTTTAAGCTGAAAGAGGGTAGATTTAGATCAGATGTAAGGAATAAATTCTTCGTTGTGAGGGTGGTAAGGCACTGGCACAGGTTGTCCAGAGAAGTTGTGGATGTCCCATCCCTGGAAGTGTTCAAGGCCAGGTTGGATGGGTCTTTGAGCAACCTGGTCTAGTGGAAGATGTCTCTGCCCGTGGCAGGGGGCTTGGAACTAGATGATCTTTAAGCTCCCTTCCAACACAAACCATTCTATAATTCCATGATTCTATGACAATAAGCCACTCATTATAAAATTTTTATTCTTGGTGACATCATAAGGATCTCAAGTCTATTTCCTAAAATTGTCGTGCTTCAGCAAAATATTTATACTATATTTATTGTTGAGGAATATTCTTTCCTTTTCTTCTCTGAACTTGTCTGGAGGGCAAGAATTTTAATGCAGTTACTGTACAGAAAACACAGGTAATGTTACAAAATGAGTAAGAAATAATGTACAATTCCTTTTTTTTCTTACTAACTGTAAGTGCAGAGACAAAACAGAGGTATAGATACACACACACAAGATTTAACTATTTGTTATTCTTCTACAACAAATTATACTTGATTTGTATTCCCATATTTATTTATGAAATTATCCAGAATCTGAAATAAAAATTTCCTTCTGACTTACAAAGATTCTATAACACAAGCTCAGCCACAGTAGGACTTATGTATACACATAAGAACAGATTTTTAGTCATTTTTTTACTTAATTCCCAATAATTTATGCCTGGATACAATCCATCTTCTCATGAGATCCAGAACCGAAACATAAAATGCCCTGATTCAATTAAAGTTATAAGTTCTAAAAGCAAAAATAAGTATTAAAAAGTAACTAAAAGTCAAGTTCATGGAAGCTTAGAAAGCATGTTAAGCTTTGAGGATTAATGAGCTCTGGCTGTTTAAGTTTTCAGCTGTAGATCAATGATTTTTAACCTAGTTTAACTGTGCCTCAAACTTGTTACCCTTTGAAGGCTCTTTGGCAGTTCAATTGAAGCAATCTATTTGATACAGCTTTCTACAGAAAAATGTTCATATACAGAAAATCAGTCCAATGAAAACAAACCTTGTTATCAGCCTCAACTGAAACCATGGAATAAAATAACATGAAGAACATTAAGGGATTGTTTACCTTGCTGAGACTAAATCCCCCAAAGAGTCCATAGTGAGAGGGAAGGAAAGAGGTTAGGATGCAAGAGAAAAGAAAAGGAAGATAAGAGGAGGAAATTTTCCCAAAAATACAGCTTCAGAAAGAAACCTCCCCCAGAATAACTTTAGCAACATATGAAAAGATCTGTAACCAAATCATGGAGGAAATACTACATATGAAGCTGCAATGACGTATTATGAGATACCCTGATTTACTTAGCCGAGGCAGGTGGTTTCCAGAACATCTCACGCGGTAGGTAAACTGCAGAGATGTTCTGCTTTTTGTCACTGATACTGCTGTGACAAAGAAAGCTTATTCTCTTCTAGGAGCTAGTGGAATTTACATCTGGACTTGCTCTGAAAGGAATATAGCACTACCTTTTATGTAACACCTGTGACAAATCTTCCATCCCTAAAATTTAAACTTATAACACAGAGTGGAAAGAGCAGTGTCTTGCTACCTCCTGTATTACAAAGTGTTAATGAAAAGCCTGCAGAGCTTTTGTGCTTGAGGTCAGTTCCAAATTACTCAGTGGTTTCAAACCAGTGTCCTGGTATTACCAATGATTAGATTTAGGAGTGCTGAACTCGTGAGTAGAAAAAACGTGTCCCTATTGCTGATGCTGTGTGCTTTATGCAGAACAGAGGGATCCTAGGGGCCATTAACTTCACCAAAAATAAATACAACTCTAACAAACAAACACATAAAGAGACAGAAAGAACAAAACTTTTAAAAACAGGTTTTCTTAGTGGAATGGAAGTGGGAGGATTCTTTATGCTAGTCTGGCTTTCAACTTGTGCTAATGCACTGAAGATTATTCAGAACATTTTATTAGTCCTCTAACTGCTGTAGAGAGGAAAGACTGGAGGACCATGCTGTTTGTAAATGGTGGATGGAGAAAGAGTTCATGAATGGCAAATTCTACAAGATATTGGTGTATGTTTACCTGTAACCAAACATCTATTCTTGCAAGGATAAAATGCTTTTAATAGTCTCTTCCAAGGCTATCTCTTTTCTTTCTTTCTCATCAAGTCCGGCACAAATTCTTAACAGTATTTGCAGTAATTCAAAGCTATTTAGCAACATCGTTTCCATTCTTCTCAACTCCTTCCTGTGCATCCCGTTCCTTCCCACAATTATTTCTTCAGCATGTAGCTTTCTGTCCATTCATAATGTCTGAAAGAAGTGATTCTGTCTTTAATTATTGTACTCTTTTAAGCACACTTTTCTTCAGGTTGATGCCATTCAGTCTTTGAATCAGAAACCCTTGCTGTCCCTTATTCTAAAAAAAAATCCCTCTTTCCTTTATGGACTGAGAGTCTTTGCTTCATCTTTTAAAACCTCTTCATTGAGCTGAGAAAAGGCACAAATCTGAGAAATAGGGCCGGAACATTTCTGCATTTCAATAAGCTAGTGGATACAGCAGAATAAAAAGACGACTTCTAACTTTGAGTCAGAAATCAAAAATACTGGCCAGCTCTTTCCTTCCAGATCCTTGGAAATAAGAGAATAAAGGAGTTAATGAATAAGACTTTATAGTCTTACTCACTTTCTGTGGTACATATGTTATATTTGTGGTATCCATGTTATATTTGTAAGTGGTTGGTTTTGTGGGCCGTATCACAAAAATTAAATTAACAAATTTCTGCTGAAATGACTAGTTTCTAAAATTCATAAAATGTTTTTCCTCTGCTGTGATCTTTTTCATTTAATATATTAGATCTATATGCTTTTTGAGCTACAGTTTATTTTTCAGGATATGGAGGAATCAGGTAAACTAATGGCTTGAATTTCAGTTTCCTCTACACAGTATGACAGTGCATCCTTACTGAGAATCACAGTTCCACATAGTATTATTTTCACTTAATTCGTGCTATTTTTTCAACAGAGTCTCTGACCTGTCCAGGTATTCTTCTTTGCATTAGGGTAACATTTGCCTCTAATCAGCATCAGAATCCCTTTTCTCTAGAATCAAACATAAGATGTAACATAACACCGTGATTGTTGACCTTGAGTTACTGACACCGGATTACCACATAATAATCCTACTTTTCCTTTTTCAGTGGTTCCATCCACTGTTATCCCCATCTGAATCTTCACAGAAAAGACACAAATGCCACAAGATGCTGCTTCCCTCTTGATATAATATAACAATCTCACTATATTTTGATGATGCCATATCATGCAGATATCAGTTCTGCTGGCTATCCAAGTGACTGATCTTTGCACGACTGTTGCTGACATGTTATAGACAAATGACCAGTTAATTATGTGTTTTGTTGTTAAATCAATCCATTCAGTAACACTGTCAGCAATTATTTTGAAAAAGAGCATGCTGTAAGAAAGAGAAATAAGAAATTCATTTCAGATTGGAGTCTTTACAGCAATTAACCTAAAGGCTGGGGTTATTCAGACTCAGAAAAGAGCAGAGCACACACTTGTTCTTGTGATCTCATCTAAATGTGACCTTTGTGCATGTTGCAGATTTGAAGTCCAGGGCACTTCTGCTTCGACCTGGGTGCAGGAAATCATGTAAATATAAACTGGCTTAGGGATGGAAACTTAATTGTAGTCTTAGTTTACGTTAAAAGTCAGTACGATGGGAACTGAATAAGGGAAATATTATTCTCCTTTTGCTAACCTTTCTGAGTTTTCAGCTTCTGAACACTTAACAAATTCTGAAAGGAAACCTTCCAGAAGACAGACCAGATTCCAAAACAGTTTGGTAGCTATGGCTCATTTCTGAAAGAACCATGTTTAAGTTTGTAATAAGACTCCAACAGAACAGAAAATAGAGCTTCAATCTCCTGCAAAGCTGGCAAATATACTTAGCACTATGCTGTTACCCACTGTGAGCTTAATAGGTAATAGTACACCTAAAATGTTCCACAGACAGCTGTGTGAGCAAAAATCTACCATTAAACTATGACACCTTCCCTAGCAATTCAGAAATTCATTAAAATATTTCTAATAGGCATTAGTCATCCGTCTCAAAGGGATACTAGCTTTCTTGCAATGAAGAGATATTGAAGATAAAACTTCAGACACCAGACAAGCAATTAACTGTGCAGACGGATCACCTAGTTACTCATTTATTCTTTAATTGATCTGAGTTAAATAGATATTTTGAAAGGGACCCAGTAACTGAGAGAAGTAGTCTGAGCCTATCCAAGGACATACAAAATTATTTATCTCTGTGTGGTCACATCCCAGATAAGTAGCAACAGTCATGCACAGTTTCCAGCATGTGCTTTAAATCCCTGCAGGCTTGTAGCTTTGAATCTAGAGATCAGTTCTCTATACATAATAATTTGGCAAACCACATGGTAAAGCTTGACTATAGGGAATAAAGCAAGAATGTCTTATGTTGTCTACTTATCCAGCACCTCTGAGGAATCAAAATAGTAAGACAGAAGTTGAAGAACACACTCTAATAAGGAAAGAGTTTGACCTCGTGATGATACAAAATGGTGACAATAGCTGTTCTGAATTGATGTTACTTATTATTTTGTATTTACATTTTCTTAAGTGCAGTTTCTACTTTTTTCATATGCCTAGGACTTTTTTTTTCCCACAAAATGCTGAGCATGCCCTGTAAAAGCAAGGATAATGCCATACAATGATATTTTAAAACAGAGTGCAGGCTTCTATGTAGATTTTACAAAATGTTTAACGACAGAGCCTTTGAAAATTTCATTGGCTAAAGGTTTTCCTTTTGTATGCAGACAGCCAGCTAACCGTGCCACCAAAAATTTAGCCACAGCTAGATTTATGGACCTTTTAACCTTGATGAAAACTCCCTGAGTTTCACTGTAATGTGAATTAAGATTAAACATATGCTGTAACTCATAAATGCAATTCATCCAGACTTGCTTTCTTATATTTTACAAGGAGTCACGTGGAAAAGATGAGGGGTAATGGACACAAGTTAATCCCAAGGAGATTCCGACTGGACACAAGAGGAAAATTTTTCACAATGAGAACAATCAGCCATTGGAATAATCTCCCCAGGGAAGCGGTGGATTCCCCAACATTAGACACTTTTAAGATTCAGCTGGACAGGGTGCTGGGCCATCTTGTCTAGGCCGTGCTTTTGCCATGAAAGGTTAGACCAGATGATCCTTGAGGTCCCTTCCAACCTGGAATTCTATCATTCCCTGAATCTGTGGTATAAAATATGTATGGTGAAATCCTGAGTTCAGAAAAAAACTGCAGTGGTTTTGTCAGCCCTTCCCCAATACATCAAAGAAACCTGAAAATATTATTTTCAGCAAAGTTTTGTGATTTTCAAACTCAAGATATACCAGATAGTGAAAAGAATACCCTTATGTCCACAAGAATTTATTATTACTATTATCCAAATAGTGACACTGGTCAGTCTTGCTCATTGGTTTTCCTTTAACAGCTGAAATTCAAAATGGTTCCTATTACTCATCTGAGTAGATGGGCACTTTTATCCACACATGGTGCCATTGAACATCTAAGCTGTGCTTTGGCTCCTTAATTTACAGTACTGGTGATTTTTCACCAACTAGAGAGGTGCACATGGAAGTAGAATGTGTATGACATAAAATAAACCAAGTAATTATTTTTTTGTACATTAAACTGAGTCAGATAGTCTGCAGAGAAAAACTGAAGGAAGGAAAGTGGCTAATAACATCCTCGCTTTCTGTGATACTTCAACTAGGAATTGTCTGGAGTAATGCCCAGAGATTATTTAACATTGAATCTTTGGGCAATAACTGAAGATGACATGTCAGTAGTTGGCAATATAGCCCAGCTCAGCTGGACACATAGGTAAAGGTAAATCAAGCAAAACAAACCAGGGTAATTTTAAGGTTCAGCACAAGGTGTGGTTTACATATTCTTTTCCTGTTTTGGAGGGATTGGTTTTGAAAGGTGTTTGGGGGGGCTTTTTTTTGTTTACTGTGAGTTGTGTTTTGTCTAATGTCTTCAATCATAATCATAAAAAAAGACCTTCCTTAAAATTTCTGTTGGAATGCCAATGAGCTGCACGTTGGATATCCAAGAATTTGTGAGGACTCTCCACCAAACTATGTTCACAAGGTATTAAGATTGTCACCAAAGTAATCAAATACCAAATCAATTTAATATTTGTTTCTAATTTTTCAATGAAAAAATCAATTTTGCAGCAGATTAGTATGTCTTTCAAGAAAGCAGTGCTGGAACACCCTACACTGGAACACCCTAAACTCCTATAGGAATTTTAAAATTCTTATTTATGTTCATTAAAAGTTTCCCAGGTGATTACATCTCTCTCTGTTTGGTCATACAGTAAAGAAGGGCAGAGAAAGTGTTTAAGTGGTAAAATTACTACTAGAACTTCCATAGAGCAGAAATCATTTAGGTTTTGCAAAGAAAACTGAATATTTACTCAGTCATATTCAGTCATACTGAATTCAGTCATATCAAATATGATGAGAAATCTAAATTTCTGCTGTTTAATCTGCCATTTAATAAACAGATGTCATCACTGTGTACTTTTCTGGTGTTTTCATTTAAAAAGTATGTTTATGACCTGATTTTCATATGCCTATGTTTTCTTTGTGGTCAGACTGTACAATAATTGCTTCTTAGAATAAAAACTAACACAACTCTGGACACTTTAAATGACTCTAGTTATTCTTCCATTATCCTCCTTGTAGGCTGCTCCCCATTCACTCAGTGATCCGCTCTTTTTCTGTAGATTCCTCTCTCCTCCGGATCTCCCTTCTCATTTTCACACTCCAGTACTATTGGCAGTCTCACCTGCTCCATCCTTCCTTTAACCATTCTTCCATTCCCTTCCCTTCCCTTCCCTTCCCTTCCCTTCCCTTCCCTTCCCTTCCCTTCCCTTCCCTTCCCTTCCCTTCCCTTCCCTGACTGCAGAAATCTACATAATCTCTATTGCAATCTTCAGTATATTCATAGGATGAAAATCTGACCATGTGGAAGTTAACGAAATCTGCCATTATTTGCCCTCTAGTAGTCCAAATTAAGTACTGCGAGTATGCTGTTATTCACAAAAATGGAATGTCACAAGTGAACTAGTAAGTACCAAGACACGCATCACAAGTTCCATCCATAGTTTAACAACATTTTTAATATAAAACTAATGAGTATTATTATACAGAATCATGATTTATTTATATTTAATATATATACACACGTGCACACACACACACACACACACTCTAAATTTTAGCCTTATCTCAAGTAAATAAATTAACCAGCTGAAAACCTAGACCAGTGTACTGGTTTTCTCATTGTAGGACTTCTGCTTCAAATTTGTTCACTTGTTTATTTTCATTCATGCTGATGTTCTCTCACATGGTAGAAATGCATCAGCACACATTTTGCTTTCCTTACTGCTGTAGCTGATTATGTCCACATTTTACTTTGCTGCCCAGCTTGTCCTGTGTTTCCAGTTTCACCGAGGAGAGATAATAATTTTAGACCTCACTGACAGCTATTTGTAACCTTGTAGTCACTGTTCTGAGCAACTCCTGACATATTTTTTTCTCAAAGTAGAGTATTGCAAAGAGGATAATGTTTAAATGTAATACCCAGGGACGACTTTTGGAATTTGGACACAATCAGTGGAATTAACAGCATATATAAATTGTCAGTACTTTTTTATATTTTATTACTCCGTGGAGTTCTGCTCACTTAAAACATTTAGAGAAAGTTTTCACCTCAGAAAGCCTAATGTCATGTTTCCAGTTAAAGATGGTATAATATAGGAAATAAATCACCAGATGGAAAATGTTATGTCTAAGATCTATGTCAATACTAAAATAACCATTATCTGTAGACTAATATGAAGGGAAAATACAATGCTAGATTTCCCGTTCTTTAAAAAATACACTTTTGATAGGAAATGGGATTGTTTGAACTCCCTGTATTTATAACACCCCAGTTTGTTGTGGCATGCATCAATCCTGAGCATTTCTCTCCAGGTTACTTATATGGTGCCTGTTTACTTACTATCTGAAAAATGCACAATGCATTTAGTCTCATGGTATACCTCTGAATCACAAGATGCTATTATTCCTGTTTAAAAGTGGGGGTTGTGGTAGTGGTGGTGGTGGCAAAACAATGAGATAACAACTCTGTAAACAAACTAGTCTATAAACTCAGAAGTCCTAGGTCAGCTGCCTGATAAGCAAACTGTCTTTCTTTTACTATTCGCCAACTACTTTATACTGCATCTCCTGAAAAAAAAAAAAAAAAAAAAACACAGGGCGAAAAGGTGTAATTGCTATATATTGTGGTTAAAGCATATTTTAACATGTGCAGTATGATAGTGATACTACATCTATAGCACCCCAATGTGTGATAAGTAGCTTGTGTAACAAAGTACTGTCCCCATTCTAATGTATTTGTACCCTAGTAACCAGGCAAGATCTATTCATCCAATAGTGAGTCTGTTACTAGTCAACCTCTGTGACTGCTCACAGTCCAAGTTAGGGAATTTGACCTCAAGCCCTAGGGGCTTACATTGTATATTTTAGAACTGTCCGGGTAAGTCTCCAATACGCTAACCAAGACGGCAGCAAACAGCCAAGCATATGCTCATATATGTACACATATAAACAAGTAACTAGAGAGTTGATCTTAACAGGGAAGCTATTGAAAACTGATTTAAGAATATACTTTTTGGGTGGCATAGGCAAGCATGCAGTAAACCAGGTAAGGGTGTTCAGAGTGCCAAGGGGCCAGTTCAGGGAAGCCTTTGAACACTTAAACAACTGTACACCCTAGCTTTGAGACATTCAGATGTATACTTCCCTGGATGCCTACAGCATGTGGATATATTTGGAAATGTCCCTACTTCTATTGAGTTGATTAACTATTGTCTTCTACATAAACCCCAATGGAAAAAGAAAAAAAAGATATTCTATTGGTTCACTCTCCAAAAAACCTGCACTGACTAAAAAGCTCATTAACTTGGGGAACTTGTTAAGTGGGAGATATGGTCTCTCAGGACTCCTTATAATAAAATATCCCAGGGCAGAGCATTTTCCATCTTGTAAGGAAGCCCAGCCATTCTGCAAGAAGAGTGTAAGACCTTTCAGCTTTTCTCTCCCAGACCAAAATCTATGCTAAGCCACAGGACAGGGAACTCATTTTGGTATGTGCCTATCCATGGTACAACGATTTGGATGGGAATTCATACACTTGGCCCCACACCATAGGGAGGGACAAGCTAGGCTTCAGTCTAGGGGATCATGTTTTTTAGGAGGAATCTAGATCTGCACATTACCACAGCTGCCCTCCTAGTGGAAGGGAAAGGTGCAACTCAGATGGAGGAGTAAAATCTCAATGCAGGGGAGAGCTTCATCTCAATGCTCAACTAGGAGAGCAGGTTCACCTACACAGTTCTAACGGTCATTAAACTTTGTCAGTCTGCTACTCTAAGACAGTGTTTCTGCCCCTCAACACTTTCTAACGCAATGCAGTTCTTAGTAGCTCCCAATGTACCAAGACCAAATTTGAATTATAACTGTGAAACAACAAATGAAAATAGTGATTGTCAGAGGGAGGCCTGAGAAAAGAAATAAACATAGGTGCATCAAGAACTACAGGAGAGTACTAAGTTTACACTGGAAATGCTGTGGTTACCTGCTAGTATATAATACAATACAAGGTCATGAAGATCTATGGGTGTGCCTGACGCCTGGAGAAACACAAATGCTGTTCCCAATTTCAAAGAAAGCCAAAAGGATAATCCGTGGAACTACAGGCTGCTCAGCTCCACTTTCATCCTGGAAAGATCATGAAATTAGTATCCTTGAAGCACATAACTAGGCACACGAAGGAGAAAAAGATGATGAGGATTTGTGGATTAGGGATTGTTATTTATCTCAGTTTCAACAAGGTTTTCATCACTGTCTCCCACATTATGGTCTGGACTGGTGGACAACTGGATGGATAAAAAAGCGCTTGTGTGATAGTGCTCAGAGGATGATAGTTAGTAGGTCATCCTTTACCTGGGGGCAAGTGTGTTACCACTGGGGTTGCTACTGGGACTGTTCTGTTTAGTTTTGTCAAAGACCCGGAGGAGGAGACGGAATACACTTTTATCAAATTTGGAGGTGCCTCCAGACTCAGGGGGACCATTCAAGGACATCCTAGACAGGCTGGCGGGGCAGGCCAGCAGGAACCTGATGAAACTTAATAAGGAGAAATGCAAAGTTCCTCACCTTGGAAGGATGAGCCCCTGCAACAGCACAGGCTGGGCATTGCTGGCCTGGAGACCAGCTCTGAAGGAAAAACCCTGGGGGTCCTGCTGGGAGGCAAAGCTGAGCATGAGCCCACAGGGACACTGTCAGCAAAAAGGCCAACAGCACCCTGATCTATAGGAACAGGGACAGAGGCAGGAGATCCAGGGAAGATATTATACCCCTCTACTCAGCTCTTATTAGATCATGCCTAGATACTGTGCCTAGTTTTGTGACCCCAGCACAAGAAAGACATTGATAAAGTGGAGGGAGTTCAGGAGAGACGACTGAGACGGTGGCGGGTGGAGTGCTTGCCCTGTAAGAAGAGGCTGGGGACCTCGTCTTGTTCAGTCTGGAGCAGAGATGACTTCAGGGGGACCTAACAGAGCTCCCAGTGACTGTGGGGAGTTTGAAGGTGTTCAAGTACCTTGGAGGTGTTCAAGACTCAACTGGGTAAAACCCTGAGCAGCCTTGTCTGACCTTATAGATGACACTGCTGTAAGCAGGAGGTTGGACCGGAGACATCCTGACATCCCTTCTGGCCTGAGTTACTCATTCTGATACTGTGGTTCTGTTTTATGGAAGACTTCAATGTACTAGAAGTTTGATTGAACAGTATTTGGTGAATGCAAAATAAACTGACTTCTTCAGCTAAGGGTGCAGATGTTTGGCATCACAAAGTGCTATATATCACACAATTGTATTTTTATTTATTCAGCCTGCAAATGCCTTCAGTAAGTATAACAAAACCAAACAACGGTCACAGATCTTAGATAATGAATCATGAATAAGTGAAATAAACAGATCACAGTAATTCATATAAATAAACTTCCATGAATGTTGTGGAAACTATCTAATAACAGCTGCATTTGCAGAAATGGAATCAATTTGAAAATAATTTCCTACAAGCTTGAAGTCTAGATTAATTAGATGATTTATTAATGAGAATATTTGATTAGTCCTACTATATACAACCTGTTTATGGTAAACAGTGCTAGATCACATGTGCAAGTGAAATGTCATATGTCTGCTGTGGATGATTTGTATTCACCTGAAACTGCTTTAGAAGAGGAGTTACTGTGAAAACAGATTGCTGTGCCTTGTCAAAGACCTTTATTCCATTTTTAATTACTACCTCAAGTTACAGAGTAACACTCGTCTTTATTTTTCTACTAAATCTATATCGGACATGACAACCTTGTCTAACAATGCTTTAGAGATTCCAGGAACACAAAAAACTCACTTTTACTTTTCCAAATTGCTTGCTGATGGAAAAAGTTATCTAGCATGATTTGTTTACTTTTCTTATAAGGCAGAACTATGTTGGATGCTCAAGCATTTCACTGTTTCAGTTTTTCTCATAGGCAAATATGTGCATCAGTTCTTTTAACTGTTCCACATCAAAAAAAGTAACCATCGGAATGTAATACTTGGAGAAGTAATAACTAAAATAATTATACTTTTAAACCATGAAAACAGTGAGCCCAAAACCATAAATACTAACAGTGAGGCACAGTCTGCAAGTTCTTCATTCTCTAGCTATTTCTACCTGGACAAATGTGTTCTTTATTTGACATTACTCTAAAGAATTTACATTGTCCTCTGCTTTTCTTGATAATATCCAAAATAAATACAGTCACAGCCTAAGCCTGGGAGTCTTTAAACCAACTTCTAACTCAGAATACCTTTTAACCATTCCCAGTCTCGTAAGTTTACATGATAATTTACTTAATTTTCTTTTCTGAAGTAAAAATAATCAGGTAATGACTCACAGATCAGTACAGCATTCCAGGAACCATTAATAAAACCTCTACTCTCATTTATAAAATCTATAGCTTAGGCAAGAGACAAATCAAACACTCAGTAAATGCAGGCCATTTGAATCTCACTCTCAAGGAGTCAGAACTGCCTTGAAAATGATATGCTACTCACTACGGAAAAGACTAAAACATGAAAACTAAAAATGAGAATGCTATAGCAGTTCTTAACTTTTCTTGGTTTTTATTTTTTTGTTTAGTTAGTTTTGGCGTTTTGGGAGGCTTGGGGGAGTTTAGGGGGTCTTTGGGGGTTTTGGGAGGTTTGGGGGTTTTGTGGTTTTGTTTTGTTTTGAGTTTTTTTGTTTATTTTTTTCATTCAGGATGAGAAATGGCCATTACTGTCAGATTACTTAGAAACTCTAGGAGTCCCTGTGTGAGATAACGCAGTCCCAAACAAAGATACCAAAGCTGGTTCTACACAAACTAACGCTAATACTAGAATCCATCCCGGTACTTCACAGAGGCCTGCTATCCAAGGAGATACAACTCTCTTTTCAGGCAACACTATATCTGAATCAATGGATGAGGAACATGAAACAGGAACTCTCGTTATTTCTGTATTATACTGTGGACCTTGTAGCTCAAGTTATCACTGTAGCAAAAGCCTCTATCGTGCAGATATTCAGCATCTAATATACTGATGGAAACTTGAGCTGTTTAGTTTAAAAGAGGCAGGTATACTGAAGAGAAATTGAATGTGAATACTCCCAGAGAGAAGAAAGGGTTAATTTTGCCTCTTTCAAAGAGCAAGGGCGCTTTCTAACCACCAGGCAGCTGTCACAACAGGCCTATGTCCTCCTCTGACCATTTTGAAAGAGATTGGTAGCTGAAAACACATTTTGTGAAGATGGCAAACCTACAACTGCATTAAGACTCTGAGAACACTTAGAAGATCAAAACTCCTAAAGGAGATAAAGGGTCTGATTTCTGGAACCCCATTAGTTCAAAAAGTGAGTTAAGATCTGAGCTCTCACTTTACCTAAGCTGTGACATTATTATTTTTTTTTGCTGATCCTTCCAGAATACAACTCTATAAATACACAGTTTTATGTTAGAAATACTTATGGCATGTGAAGTTTTCCAGGATTTGACAGCACTTGCATAGCAGCTTTCACAAACACAGGTTTCAAATTCAGAACCTAAGATTCTAAATAATTTGTACATTTTCCATCTTCCTTTTTTGGAGGAGACCCTAGATTAAAGAAGAGGCCTTAAATATGTAGGAGAACCCAAATATAGTTCTGTGAGAACATATCACCAATAGAGGTGAGGCGAGACAAGAAGACATGAAGCAAGACAGAAAATCTTCCCAGGAATCTATCCTTTAGGAGACGTGAAACAAAACCAATTTAATAATGTGCTAAAAATGGACCCTGTTACTCTACAGTTTTGCACTGGCAAATGGTCCAAAACTATACAGATGCTTAGTTTTATTGTAGTAGCAATTGATATCCCAGGACATTTAAAATAAAGCTTATGGAAATATATATTAAATCAGTGTCCTATGATAATTCAATTATCCAAACACAGTCTACAGTGAGAAAGGATAAAATTTCTTCACTATCAACCAATTGGAATTGGAAACCATGTATAGGTAGGTTTTAAACAATAACCACAAATCAGCAGCCTGATCCTATATTAAGACATAGCCTTATACAGCATGTGTCTTGTTTTGTTTCCAACTGCATTGCAGACTGCCATGAATCTACGTAATATAACAATGTTGTTATGCATTATCAGTATATATGCTAGTTCTGGATATTTTTTAACATTTTCCCTTTTAACTGTGCTATTACCTCTTATAGTTTAATGTCAAAGATTTTTCTTTACTACAAATTCATTATAAAATGTATCAAGCCTTTTCTATTTTTTTAATGTATATAAATTTTATTAGAGAGCAGCTTGTCTGTTCCATTATAAGCTCTGAAGGTTGCTTCCAGCTTCCTGAAAGCAAACCTCAGTTATGATGATTGTATTTGAACTTCCTATCTGGTTTCATTTTTCAATATAGCCAGATGATAGACAAACAGCTTCTAATTTGCATTGGAAGTTTTCACATTGACTTTACGTTACATTATTGACCTGCACTTTCCTTTTCACACTTTCACCGTGTGCTGTGGCAATACTTAATATCCTCATAGACAAGGCGACAAAGTATGGGTCAGATAAGTGGACAGTGAGGTGGATTGAAAACTGTCTGAATGGCCAGGCCTTGTGATCACCAGCACAAAGTCCACCTGGAGGCCCGTCACTAGTGGTGTGCCCCTGGGCATGACACTGGGGCCAATACTGTTTAACATCTTCACCAGTGACCTGGATGACAGGGCAGAGTGTACCCACCATACCTGTGCAGCTGACACAAAACTGGGAGGAGTGGTTGATTCACCTGCTGGATGTGCTGCCATTCAGAGGGACCTCAACAGACTGAAAAACTGGGCAGAGAGGAACCTCATTAAGTTCAACAAGGGGAAATGCGAAGTCCTGCCCCTGGGGAGGAACAACCCCATGTACCAGTATATGCTGGAGGCCTCCCCGCTGGAAAGCAGTTTTGCAGAGAAGAACCTGGGGACCCTGGTGATCATCAAACTGACCATGAGCCAGCAATGCCGCCTTGCAACAAAGGCGGCCAACAGCTTCCTGGGCTGCATTAGGAAAAGTGTTGTCAGCAGGTCGAGGGAGGTGACCCTCCCCCTCTGCTCAGTACTGGTGAGACACATCTGGAGTGCTGTGTCCAGTGTTGGGCTTCCCAACACAAGGAAGATACCAATTTAGTGGAGTAAATCCAGTGTAGGGTCATGAGGATGATTAAGGAACTGAAACATCTGTCATATAAGGAGAGGCTGAGAGAGCTAGGACTGTTTAGCCTAGAGAAGAGAAGACTCAGGGGGATCTCATCAATGTGTATAAATATCTGATGAAATGGAATGAAGAACAGGGAGCCAGAGTCTCCTCAGTGGTGACCAGTGAATGGACTAGAGGTAATGGGCACCAACTGAAACACATGAAATTCCATTTGAACACAAAAAAACACTTTCTTACTGGGAGGGTGGTAAAACACTGGCGCAGGTTGCCCAGAGAGGTTATGAAATCTCCATCCTTGGAGATAATCAAAACCTGAACGAACAGGGTCCAAGGCAACCTGTTCTGTCCAACCATGCTTGAGCAGAGGGGTTGGATTAGATGATCTCAAGAGGTCCCTTCCAGCCTAAATAATCCTTGATTATTTTGGATCAGACCATCAAATCACGCTCCAGGAGGAATTTAATTCCTTGCCAATACTGGCTCAAATTGCAGGCCAGACATTTATCAGAGTCAAAAGGAGTGGAAGGGGGTTAGGTTTGTTAGCAAGGCCAAAAGATTCGTAAAAGAACACCTTTAAGTCTTCTTAGCAAACCGATGTTTGCAACATGTATTAGGACTTAAAAATTCTCAATAGATAAAAATCTGCATATTGATAGAAATTATATTTATATGTATATATAAATGTATCATAGAATCATAGAATCCTTAAGGTTGGAAAAGACCTCTAAGATCATCAAGTCCAACTGTCAACCCAACACCACCATGCCCACTAAACCATGTCCCAAAGTGCCACATCTACACGTTTTTTGAATGCCTCCAGAGATGGTGACTCCACCACTTCCCTGGGCATTCTGTTCCAATGCTTGACAACCCTTTCAGTGAAGAAATTTTTCCTAATATCCAATCTAAACCTCCCCTGGCACAACTTGAGGCCATTTCCTCTTGTCCTATCGCTTGTTACTTGGGAGAAGAGACCAGCACCCACCTCGCTACAACCTTTTCTCAGGTAGTTGTAGAGAGCGATAAGGTCTCCCCTCAGCCTCCTTTTCTCCAGGCTGAACAACCCCAGCTCCCTCAGCCGCTCCTCATATGACCTGTGCTCCAGACCCTTCACCAGCCTTGTTGCCCTTCTCTGGACACGCTGCAGCACCTCAATGTCCTTCTTGTAGTGAGGGGCCCAAAACTGAACACAGTATTCGAGGTGCGGCCCCACCAGTGCCGAGTACAGGGGCACTATCACCTCCCTACTCCTGCTGGCCACACTATTCCATGATACAGGCCAGGATGCTGTTGGCAGACATACACATTTACACATGTACAAATAATTTCTGTTGAGTGGTAAGACTGCTTTCACTGTTTGAAACAGTTCAAGTCTGTTCTTATGCTTTGAATTTTGTACAGGTCTGTTCTAATTTTATCTAATTGTGTTTATTAATGCTCTCATTATCAATGTAATGCAAAAGCAGTATTACTTAGCTGGTGACAGCTATCCAGGGAAGCTTCCAGATAGAAATAGTCTAGGATAGTCACATAGGTGCTCAAATGCTATGGCAATGAGGATCATATCCAGAACCACAGATAGAGTCCTATCTGCTAATCCGTAGGTGAAAATGACGGTTTATTACCCTCTGAAATGTTGCAAGCAGTGCTGGAGCCCTGAGATGGTATTTTCACCACTTATTCCAATGTATAGATCCAACTCTGAGTATTACCTACACCCAGCACCTCGTCTTGCTAAAAAACACAGAAGTCTATAACCAGTGGTCGCTGTGTGCCAGTCTAGGACACAGAGTATTGAGAAAACATGTTGCAAATCAAGGTATGTTATGAGTTTATTTAAGACTGCTTTTCTTCTGAATGATAATGATCAGTTACAAGTAGGGGACCTGGAATGTTACAATTTTTATGGTGGGTGGGTTATGCCATTTATCCTAAAGATCTTAATAATATGATGCAGAGTAGAGGATGTCTGAGAGTTTCAATTCTGAGCAGTCCTTGGGGAAGCAAACATAGCAGATGGCTCCTGGTGTGGTAAAGAGGAAACCAAATTGCCAATAGAGTGCTATTTTAACACCTATTCTAACACTCAGAGATAAAAAAAGGAAGAAAATGATGTGATAGCAACAGAGTGGTGGAGAGACAGATTTCAAACTGGAAATACAGCTGGAAAGAAAAAAACCAAAAACCAAAACCCAAAAAACAACCCCCCAAAAGAACTCCAAGGGATACTGATGAACAGTATGTTTCTGGTTGCTTAGCTGACAACTTGGGGCCAGAAATACATACCTATCTTAAGAAATTAGTTCCCAGAAATACAGGAGAGATTTCTTACTGCACCACTTTGCCTTGTTTTGTTAGCCTATAGAGCACTGCATGCACAGAGTATCCCAACAGATCTAAAATGCAACTACAACTATCTCAACTAGTGATGTCATTTAGACTTATTTTGCCTTTTTTTTTTTTTTTTTTTTTTTTCTGTGGGAAATATTGGAAGGCTACTAAAGGCTACCAGGGTTCTTTCTTAGTGGGAACATATAATTCAGTGTCAGTTTTTGAAAGAAGATTGTGTATATGTGCGAAGGGGTGTTAGTGTTGCTAATATATTTCATAAACAATCCAACAGAAAATATTTTCCAGTGTACACCATGTATATTAACAGGAAAGTCACATTTCACATATGTGCCTTCTCTTGCATTTGCAGAGCACCACATCTTTACCTTGGTGACTCTGGTCACCAAGCTGAGTGAATCTGTTTCTTTACAGGCAATTGAATATTTGTTTCCTTTGCTTCTAAATAGCACATCAGCACATTATGTTATTGTGTACCACTCACTGGTGTGATAATCAAAACACTGTAGCTGTTAAAACTGCAGTATTCAGTCTAAGCAGTAAATATAAAAGCAATCATCAAAGGAGAAATGCACAAAATCGTACCATTTAGCAGGGGGTCATATTAAATGAATGAAAATTCTGCAATGAGCATCTTGCTCTTGAAAGGCTAGATTAGAGCTAGCTTTCTACAAGCAGGAGCAACCTGCTCCAACCTTATGTGCAGAAAGAGGGATGATGGCAGCCTTTGGCATCTCTTCCATTACAAACGAAGTCCAGTGTTCAAATCAGGTAAAATAACTGATAAAGTGTACTGTAATAAATCCTCACTTGTCACAGCGGAAAATGAAGTGGAGGTCAACGGTGCTTTCTGTTCTTGGAGGTATGGAGCTAAATCCAAGGAAGGACCGAAGCACTTCGCTGTGTCTCACAAGGCTTTCTTTTTAGCCTTTCTCATTTGAAATCTATAGACCTGAGATAAATGTGTAGGCTCCCTCTGATACACTGCAAAGTATTCACAGATCACAGCAAGCAGAGATTTTACAGGAGACATCACACAGGGAGTTCGTGAACATTACTGAACAACCCATCCAAACAACTGCTCAGACAGCTGGAATCATTTGTCTTTTCTGAAAGCCTACATTTCAGCCAGAAAAGTAGTCCAATTTCATACTAGTAAAAATGGGATTACAGGAGTATTTTCTGGTGTATGCCTAAAATGGTTTTCCAACAGCCAAAAAAAAAGCAATTCCTCAGCATCCTCTTCCCTGTGACAACCTTGAGAATAATAACATTCACTGAACAAAATACCTGCAGAGGAAGAAACCCACCTTTCATCAGTATACTACCTGATTTCCAATCTAAGATGAATTACTCAATGCAAAACAACTTTCTAACAAATATTTTCCCTTGCTTATAACCTTGATAAGGAGAAACACTGATCAATAATTAAGCCAGTCACCAAAAGGTTTATCCTAACACTAACCTGTGAAGACAATCTCATTGTAAATAGGCAATTGTCTCTAGGCTGCCTGCTAAACCCTGTTCTGAAATTACTAGGGGAAAAAAAAACACTTGCACAATCTATCTCTTCTATTACTGCAGGAAAGATTTTGGATACTATGCAGTATTCAAAAATATGGAAATCATATTCAGTCACTGAGTCCTCACTAAAGGATACAAACTACTTATCACTGTCTGTTACATTGTACCCACAACTGAAATCCAAGCCTAAAATAATAATAATAATATTAATAATAATAGTAGTAATAATAATAGTAATAATAATAATAATGTATCTTGGATGCAAACTATATCTTTTAAAAAATGTATTCAGAGTCCTCTTTTCCTGACTTCATGAACATATTTTCACTTTGAGTTTTCCCAACTTGGCACAAGACCTCACCATTGCCACTGTAATTATTCTCTCCACAAATTAATCATAAAATATTTTCCCTCTCTGGTTCCTTGTTTTCAAATGTAGGATCTCATTTCCTTTTTTTTTTTTCTTTTCTTATAGGAACATGTAAAAGTAGTAGTTTTGCATGCATTTGTGTGAGAAAAAAGACTTTTTTTAAAAAAAGTTTCTTAAACCTTCAAAAAGGACTCTTTTTTTTTTTTTTAATTCATTTCTCTGCCAGCCATGTATGGTGTTTTAAATGATAGATCCTCTGTAACTAACCTGATATAAGAAATGGCTGCTGTGTCCACAAAGATCCAGTTACTTCTCAGATCGAGAGCAGGCAGTGGCCACGCCAATATCTGAAACTGTATAGGAGAAGAGATGCATTCTCTGCCAGGAAGCAGGGATGATAGGCAGAAAAGCATGCCTGAAAACCAGGCAGGAAAAGATACTTTATATTACCTCAAGTGGCATCCTGGAAACAAGGCAGGCTTTCTAGCTCCTGACTTCTTTTGCTCTGTATTCTATTCTTCATCATCATCATCCCATTCCATCATCATCATTGACTCAGGAATGAATCACACTATTAATCACAATGTTTATGATTTTCTCCTGCATACAACATTTTATCACATTATGAGAATTCTCCAAACTCTTTCTTTCGGCTTTTATTCTTCTATCCACAGATAACTGCCACAAATAGCAACTCCCTTTGGGATTTACTGGAGTATTACTTTACTTGCAATCATTTCTAATGTTACAGAGGAAATCTAAATGCAGTCTTTGAAATGTAACACGAGCTACAGTCAGGATCCATTCCAACTAAGCTCTTTCATTAATTTTATTGTATTTGTAGCCACTGTTATCTTGAATATTTCTCTTCAGCTCAAGTCCTTGAAGTTTTTAAAAAAATGTCCTTAGACTCTATTACTCTGAATTCTAAATGCACTTGGCTTTGAAATTGGAAATGTTTTTCATGGAAAATAAATAAAAAAAAAGATCCAATTGTATAATTTTAATACTTATATTTCCAGATTTCCATCTGAGTTTCTGATATTCCATTTCTTATACTACAGTAATAATGATTTTCTGCACTGCAACAGTGATCTTTAATTTAATTACCATCAAGTGCTGATCACTGTAGTATTTAAGACCCTTACATTCTCCTAGGAGCTTTTCTCTGCAGTTGCTATGATGTGCTTCAGCAATTTGAAAGTTTTTACACTTCAACGAGCTTCTTTCTGTTCTCATCTTGCCTTAGAAATAAAAACATTTATTATTTTCATAATTTTACCTTCATAAATAAGTTAATTGCAATCATAGTTTGAAATCCTAGCTTTCTGTGTTCTTGTCATGAATTTAACACAAAAGTCCCTTCTGCATGTGTTACATATCACTTGGAGGTGCTCATCCTTGAGAGGAGAAGGCTCTGGGGCCTATGGGAAAGATGGGGAAGGACTCTTTATCAGGGAGTGTAGTGATAGGAGGAGGGGTAATGGTTTTAAGTTGAAAAAGGGTAGATTTAATTAGATATTGGGAAGAAATTCTTTACTGTGAGGGTGGTGAGACACTGGAACAGGTTACCCAGAGAAGTTGTGGATGCGCCCTCCCTGGAAGTGTTCAAGGACAGGTTGGGTGAATCTTTGAGCAACCTGATCTAGTGGAAGGTGTCCCTGACCATGGCAGGGGGGTTGGAACTAGATGATCTCTAAGGTCCTTTCCAACCCAAATCATTCTATGATTCTATTTTATATTATACTGTATACAAGATGTTACATTATATACAGGTTATTATATTCAGAATATTATGTTCAGGGTTATATTCAAACAAAATTGGAACCTTAAGTATGAAAGTGATGCTTGAAAGAAAAGACTAGTTATTGTTATGAGAGAAATAGATGTTTTAGGATCTGATCCATATAACGTATTTCAAATGTTTAGCTTGAGGTGAATCACACTCTAAAATATCTATTTCTCACTACAAACTTTAAAGTGAGACTCAATGACAAGCTCAGATATAGGTGTCTACATTATAATTAGTTACAAATTTCTGATTAAAAATCAGATGCCCAAGTGTCCAGAAATAATATATATTCAAAAAAATCTCCCTTCTATTTGGTATATTCACAGTACACACAGCACAGAATTAGGATTCATAGTGAGACTGATATAGACAAAAGAACATTGTATACGGCAGTCATTGTTTAATGTTTCACTTTTAGGAGAAAAAAACAGAATCTGGAAAACTTCCCAAATTATACATCTGTTCCTTTTAATTTACTGCTCAGAGGAATGGGCAGACCAAAGAAGAGAGGAAAATGAATACATTTATTAGTAACTGATGCTCTCTCTCTCTAAAACATTTAAATGATCCTTTCTGAAAAAGAAAACCTCTGGCTACACTTTTAGTGCTAGAAAATGTGGTCGAAACACTGCATGCTTGAGCCAGAAAAACAGACATTAATGGAAATTCTTCTAGTGCTTCCAAAGCTTTAATTTGGACCCCCAGTGTGGGTCCGACAGGGGACAACAGGATGTAATTACACAGCAGACAAAGTTAAACATGACATATTCCAATCAGTTCACTTTGGATTGGTTTGGAATAATGTTTAGTGATAAAATAAATGAGCACAAGGGTGTGATCCCTTCTCTTGGGTCCAAAAGGCACAAAGGGAAAAAAAATTTTATAGCAAAATACCTTAGTAAATAAGAAATGCTAACATAAATACCACCTCAGCTATATGTTGCACTTACAATTACTCCGTGCACACTGCACTTATAATAATAATAAGTGCACATTGCACTTACTACAGGATTAACAGTGGTGCTAACCACACCCAAAGATATTATTTGAGCTACCTTCAGTGGGAAGGGTAGGTAGGTGAGGTTAAGTTGATAAGGCTGCCACTAAAGACATCAGACTCCTTTTCCTTGGATACAATTTGCATTGCTATTGCTACTTTATCAAACAATGCAAGGTTGTTTTGTTTCTTGAACTGAATATATGCTGGCTGTATTTCCGCATAAAATCTTGAGGTTCTCTGGAAATACCTTGCCATTCATGGCACAATCTGTATTGGTTAGGAGCTGTGTTTTTTCACTGTTTTACCACCAGGGAATTTATTAAAAATTATGCCATCGCTGCTCACACTGATTGTAAAAATTATCAGGCAAGACCTTTTCGTTGTGTAGACTGTTTTAAACAGAACAGTAGGATAATGACCAGTTTACTTTCAGCATTTCAAATCTGGAGTAATATAGGGAGTTTGCTTGTTTTTCAGCTCCTAGCCCTTGAAGCCTCACATTCCAATAGCATTCAAATTTATTTTGTTTTCTTTTCTTAAGATTGTTCCCTTCTTTTCTCCATGTGTCAGGATGAGTGTTTTTTTACTGTTGTATTGATAACCATCTTGATTTACTTATTACCTACTGCTATATATGCTTGTGCCTACTTCATCCGGGGCATTTTCATAACTTTTAGATACTCTTTATTTTTTTTCCAGCAGGTAATTTCTGCTTAATATAAATTATACGTAACTGTGGTAAAGTAATACTGATAAATTGAAAGTTAGCAGGATGGCAGGGGTTATGCAGTCTCTTAAATGTATCTGAAGTGCTTTTCTACCACAGCTCGCTCTCGTTTTACAGAAAATGAATCATGTGTGGTCTCTTCAAAGAGCTGGTAATATACCAGACACCAAGTCAGTCTCGGCTTGTTTAGTATTCAGTATGAGGTAGTGAGGTTCTGGCTGGGATTAGGGAATTAATTAAACAGTCCATGTTTGACAAAGGTAGCTGACTATCAGGCTGAGTAGGAGTGACCCAAATATAATAACCTGTAAGTACCCAAGGCATTCAGCCTGAGGGAAGGCCAGCAAGGATAACTGCTCAGATCTCTTAAAATCAGCTTTGAAAGACAGGGGAAGTGGAGGGAGATGAATCAGCAAAGCTGTGCCTGTTTTGAAAACAGAAGGCAAACGTGAGACAAATAGAGGAAAAAAAGAATTAAAATGACCACACTGAAAAGGTAGGCTATTCCCAGAGGATGAGATCTTTAAAATATAAAAACCAGGCAGAAATCTGAGGAAAATGCTAAAGGAGACCTCGCAGCACAGTGTTAGGGGACTCTAGGCTAGTTTAGGTTTCAGGTCTTAGGGCTGCCTGCAGAGCTATCATAGAATCATAGAATGGTTTGGATTGGAAGGCACATTAGACATCATCTAGTTCCATGCCCCTGCCATGGGCAGGGAAATCTTCCACTAGACCAGGTTGCTCAAAGACCCATCCAACCTGGCCTTAAATACTTCCAGGGATGGGCATCCACAAATTCTCTGGAAAACCTGTGCCAGTGCCTCACCATCCTCATAATGAAGAATGTATTCCTTAATTCTGATCTAAATCTACCCTCTTTCAGCATAAAGCCATTACCACTTGTCCTATCATTACATGCCCTTGTAAAAAGTCCCTCTCCAGCTTTCTTGTAGGCCCCCTTTGGGTACTGGAAGGCTGCTATAAGGTTTCCCAGGAGCTTTCTCTTCTCCAGGCTGAACAACCCCAACTCTCTCAGCCTGCCTTCATAGGAAAGGTGCTCCAGCCCTCTGATCATCTTTGTGGCTCTCCTCCAGACCCACTCAAGTAGGTCCATGTTCTTCTTATGTTGGAGGTCCCAGAGCTGGATGTAGTACTCCAGGTGGGGTCTCACCAGAGCAGAGTAGAGGGACAGAATCACCTTCTTCGACCTGCTGGTCACACTTCTTTTGATGCAGCCCAGGATACAGTTGGCCTTCTGGGCTGCCAGTGCACATTGTCGGGTCATGTTGAGCGTCTCATGAACCAACACCCCCAAGTCCTTCTCCTCAGGGTTGCTCTCAATCCATTCTCTGCCCAGCCTGTATTTGTGCTTGGGATGCCCCGACCCAGGCGCAGGACCTTGCACTTGGCCTTGTTGAACTTCATGAGGTTCGCAGGGGTCCACCTCTCAAGCCTGTCAAGGTCCCTCTGGATGGCATCCCTTCCCTCCAGCATGTCGACTGCACCACACAGCTTGGTGTCGTCGACAGACTTGCTGAGGGTGCACTCAATCCCACTGTCCATGTCACCAACAAAGACGTTAAGCAGCACCGGTCCCAATACCAACCCCTGAGGAATGTCACTTGTCACGAGTCTCCACTTGGACATCGGACCATTAACCACAACTCTTTGAGTGTGACCATCCAGCCAATTCCTTATCCACGGAGTAGTCCATCTGTCAAATCCATGTCTCTCCAATTTAGAGCAAGGATGTCATGCGGGAGAGTGTCAAATGCTTTGCACTGTGCTGCTGCTTACACATAAAATGGGGCTTGTTTCCAGGCCATACAGCTAGAGGAGTATTGAGTTATTCAACGAGACCAGGATAGTCTTATGCATTGATTTGCAGGTTACCCACTCATACAGAATTTTGGGTGGAGCCCTGAGTTTAAGTGATGCTTAATGGATCTATTCTTCATCTTGAAGACTGCCCAATCTTGAGAGGAGGAAGTGAACTGAGGGTGGAACTGAGATCTTAAAGTAGACAGTCTCCCCAGTAAAGTAAGAATAAATATTATAGTGGTGCACACACCTTTGAGGGAATAAATACCCCAAAATATCTTTAAGAAACCCGTGGAGTGCAGAGTGCTTACTGCCAAAGTGCCAGGAGCTTGAGCAGGAGCAAGTGCTGCCTAATGCCAAGCTTAGCTAAAGAATTCTCTGGCAGCTGCAGACCAATATTTTTCCTGCATTTTAAAAGAGTCAGTAGGCCTCTTATTGCTCTGGATAAACCCCATAGCATCACACTATTATTTTTTTCTCCCACACTGAAGATCTTTAGCCACAGTTGAGATGTCATGAAAATATTTCCCATCTGTATCATACAGAGAGCTATACAGTGATATTAAGCAACTCATTAATTAGAAACAAGATTTCACATCATGTTATGAAAAGAAAGAAAATATCTTTCCAGCAGTAAACTGTCATACCATTAACCCACTATGTTACCCAATGACTGTGGTAGATGTGAGAATGCAACCATTCATTCCCTGAACTTTTAGTGTGGTAAAAGTTTGACCTTAGGATACCAAATTTGAGAAACCAGAAAGGTTAGTGATCAGGAAGTGCTGGTAGATCCTTTTGGAAAAATCTTCTGTTCATGGAAAATACCGAAAATATTCATAATTATCTGTACGTTTTCCTATTTATTTCCAGGAAAGTTTTTTTTTGTGGCATTCTTACTTTCGAGACAGTAGAATTGAGTTATACTTCAGTAGACACATGGTTGTTCTGAGGTGATACTACGTGACAACTGCTATGTGGCTTTGCGTTTGTTGCAACACACCATGCGTGAAAAAATAAAACGAAAACATTATGTGTCATCTAAGAATCTTTCAAAAATGTAGGAAACAGACACATACCACAATTGTTACCACAATGTGAGAGGGACTTATAAGATGTGTATCCCTTCTGATAGAGAGGATGAAATACCACCAGTATCAGATCAGCAAGATAAAGGTATAGGCAAATAATTCATATAAATATTCAAAAATAGCATGGGCTTTAAAAAAAAAAACAAAAAACAAAACCTAAAAGTCTTTTGAGATCCTTTACTTCTAGTTCTTACCCAGAAAAAAGTCAAACACCTCAGTAAAACTCAGCAGCAAATTAAACATTTTTCTAAGGGAAAGAAAGTGAAGTAGTGAAGCTATTAATTAAATAAAAGGTTGATGTAACTACAAATTATACAACCCTGGACATGTTTTAATTAAACAATGCAAGACATCTGATACCAAAAATAAAAAAAACAAGAGCACATTTGAAAGTGTTGTCGCCAATCTACCTGCTGTGAGCACCAGTCTTTAAACTCTGGAAATACAAACTGTGGCTGAATTATGGTGCGAAGTGAAATGAATTTTGTAGGATCAGCTCCAGCTCAGAAAATAATGTATGGCTCAAACCTTTATGGTTTAATTTGACACAATTGACAGGCCTGTTCACAAAGTCCCTAGCACTAAGCTCCCTCCAGTAAAGGTTATTTATTGGATATCAGGGTCAGATAAAATTTTAAAAATACAACTAGTCCCTTGACCTTTGTTAGCTCAGATACATTCACCTTTCTGTAAAGTGATTGTGCCTGCTGTGTGACTTAGCAATATCAGAGCAGCATTTTGCTATGTAGGAGAATAGCTGAAGGCTCTTATTCCCTGCACCAGTGGACACTGAGCGCTTACTGATATGATGCAGTTGATACAGATAAAGAAAGTTAATGATTGCATGGGACTATGAATCCCCCTTTATAATGTCACTCACAGAGCCACATTCCTTTTTCTTTAGGCGTGAGAAGACTTCCTTGCCTTCATTGTTTTTTCTATACCGCTCTCCAGTCAAGACCCTGTTTAAACACACAATAAGGAGAAGGGAGAATAACTAAACTTAGCTTCAGATGCCATCAGTTGACCAGATTTTTGTCCTGACATGTATAATTAGGTGGATATGCAGGTGTGCACCAGAAGCAGTGCTTTCTGTCCACACATAGACCCCTGAAAATGGCCCCAGACCTACTTTAATTAAGAGAGCTACATGCCAATTAGTACAGTACATTAAATGGGACTGGAACTGTATGTCCCTAGGCCTCCCAAACATGTGCTATGCCAGATGAGCTCATTGAGCAGCTGTGACAGCTATTGCTGGCAGACATGCTTTTATAGATTGTCTATGCATTCCCTTACCTAAATCGCAGATAGACCAAAGAGTTACAATTTAAAGGAAAAAAAATTCTTTAAAAAGCTACTGATCTCTTTAAGAGAGGGAAACTCAGAGGGAAACATTTTATTTTAGAGGTACCGGGAGGATTGTATCCCCAGAGCTTCTTGTTTCTAAAAGCTGTTGACAAGCTCAGGGGAGCAATTACTTCCAACAGAGATGTCAGTGTTTGTGAGACAAGAAAGCTTCTGCAGAAGCAAACATAGGTGTAGTAATCAGAGGCTGCAGAGCAGACTTTTGATAAAGTTTATTCTTTTCATGGTTCATGTTCAAGACTCCCATGTTTGGACATGCATTTAAATATCTGTAGGTAAACAGGCAGATACTATTGCCAAGTGAAACACAAACTAACAAACAAGAAATACTGTACAGTTACTTCATCTCTTGACAATGTAGTGCTACCCCTATAAAGATATATTTGACCACAGAAATAAGAAACTTTATTTTAATAAGACTACCATTAACCCTGAGGAAGTCAGTGAAACAATGCCCATTATCTCAACAGTGTTGCGCTCAGAGTGGAGAAGATTCAGTAGCACCAGAAAAAAACAAGCAAGCACGTAAACAGTTAGGTTAAATATTATGATAAACTGTCTTGAATAGGGGTTGAAGGTGCTTAAGATTAATCTGAAAGTCTGGTTTATTTGCTTCAGAAATTAGTCAAGGCCTGTACTATTCTCATGGGGCCTGTTGACACTATAGATTTTGCTTGTGTCTCTCCTTCACAGATTAGTTTAAACTGTGTTCTGAATGACATCTATACATCAGCTGTCTTTTTTGACTTCATTGGTGTGCAGTTAAAAGAAGAATTTAATTCAATGTCTCCATGAGGGACCAATGTGCCCAGTCCAGCTTTTAACACCCTCAAATAACTTTCATGTTCAAAAAAAAGAAGGAAGTCATTCACTTGAAATCCAAACTTCCTTTTTTATTTGCTTAAATAACTACTGTGGTCCAGGTGTCCATGATCTTCTCTATATATTCTCATTACAGGTGCTTATTGTCTGGTGAGATGATTGAAATAAGGTTAAATACAAGGCAAATGATACTCTTTGAAACACTGAAAACAACGATTTCACCCTTTTCATTAGAAGCTTTTGCACTGTAGCTCTGTACACAAGTCTCTCAGTGCTTCACACCTTCTCCAAGGGGACATGAAATGGTTATTTTAGTGTCGGGACACTGTGAAAAGCAAATAAACAAATAAAAAAGGTTTTCTCTTTGTATAATTTAGAGGTATTTTGTTTTCCTCTTCCTTATTATAACTGTATATATTAATTAAGAGCATTTTCGGATTTCCCTTGGAAATGGAATTCCAGCTACAACCAGAGGCACCGAAAATATGTTATTATTACACAGTCAAGGCTAAGAAGAGAGATGATTTTATAAGCAAGTCACTAGATGAGCACTTAGATGATACAGACTCAATTACCAGCTTTGCCAGAATCTTTGTGAGTGTTATGAGCAAGACAGGTACAGTGAGATTAAAATAATGTCTTTGTTCCTTAATTGTTGATTGCATAAAGTAAAATACACCAATTTTCCAAGAACAGCAGCCTGGTTCAGACTTGCTTTTGCTTATCTAGGCCACTAGACTAGTAAGAAATTATTTCACTTGTCTGTTTGCATCCAGCCCCCACAGATGTTGAAAATCAGTAGAGGCTCCTGCAGCCCAGGAAGAGGTTATTCGAAGACGTGGTGGAATTTCCATCCTGGGAAGTTTTCATGCCTTGGCTGCCAAAGCCAGGGCTGATCTGATCTAGTGTTGGTGCCAGCTGTGGTGGGTTGACCTTCGCTGGCTGCCAGACCCCCACCCACTGAGAGAGCTCTCATTCCCCCTTCTCAACAGGACAGGGGGAGAAAATAAGATGGACAAGTTCATGGTTTGTGATAAAGGCAATTTAATAAAAGAAAAAGCTGTGCATGGAAGCAAAGCAAAAAAAGAATTTATTCAGTACTTCCCATCGGCAGGCAAATGTCCAGCCACTTCCTGGGAAGCAGGGCCTCAGTATGTGTAGCGGTTTCTTTGGAAGACAAATACCATAACCACAACTTCCTCTCCTGCTTCCTTTCCCTCAGCTGTTATTGCTGAGCATGATGTCATATGATTTGTAATATCCCCTTGGTCAGTGTGGATCAGTGTTCCCTCCTAAACTCTTGCCCACCCGCAGCCTGCTAGCCTTTGGGTGTGGAGGGCGTAAGTGGAGAGACAGCTTTGATGCTGTGTAAGCACCAAAACACTGGTGTCTTAGCAACACTGTTCTAGCCACAAATGCAAAGCACAGCACACTATAAGAATAATTAACTCCATCCCAGCCAGACTCAGTGCAGTAGTTTATCTCTGAATTGGCAGCTGGACTAGGTGACTTCCAGAGTCAACATTTCTATCATTTTATGATTCCTTTCTTGCGTCCCAAAGTCCTGTGCTATATACAATCAGACTGGCTTTAATGATTGACTTTTACCCTTTTATTACTGTATGAAGGTCATAAAATTGCTAAATATCCTCATCAGACACTAAAAAACTCTTATTCAATGTTTCATTTACAGAATTGTGCAACCACAAATACTTTAACCTGAAATAATGAACACAAAGAAGCAATAGTAATTGTCAGTCACCTTCAACTATCAAAACCCATTTGACAATATCCAGGTCAGCAGTCAATTTTAACCAGAAAATAATTGTACATTGACTGCTATCTCGCTCTGCAACCTGACAATACTTTGGCCTAAATTTCTGTCTCTATTTCTTCAACATGCCTTGGGGGACACTATCTCAGTTTTATCTTTGCAGAGGAAATGAGAAAACTGTCTTTATTTGTCTTATAGCCCATGGAATTTAAAAAAGAAAAGAAAAGAAAAGAAAGCACTCATCCCCTGACTTACAAGAAAATATTTCCTTTTAGTTTAAGACAAATAGGCTTTTAGGGAGCGCAACACCATAATGCTCATGATGAAAAAATTCTCAAAGAATTCTGAAGCTTTTTAAATCATTACAGCCACTTTGTCATCAACTCTTCATTTTCTATTCAAGTGACTCCTTAGTTGGCGAAAAGCTAGAGTTTGCATGACCCATTTCCTATACATTTTGAAAACCCAGTTAGTGATTTCTTTCTTCACGTTCATTTCACCGAAGCTGTCTGAATTCTCCTAGAGAATGGATGTCACTGGGGTTAGATTTGCATCCAGAAACACAGATATCAGGTCATTTGTAACAGCAATCCAAACTCATGTTTACTGACAGCAAAATAACTTTTAAAGGTATTAGGTAAAACCATCAAATTAAGTTTTGAAAAATTACATGCTTCTGTCATTTCGGCGAAGCCACCGAGGCGAAGGGCTCCGGAGCGGAGGACTGCGCCGGGGGACCCTTTGTAAAGGGGCAGCAGCGCGAAGGGAGCGAGAG